>ML677363.1:19766467-19877533 GCA_007922305.1 Dermatemys mawii
TGAGAATGTAGGTAGGCAGAATCCAACTACCAGAATTGGAATATAGCCCATATACTGAGTTACTTTTTTATGAAAAGTACTATAGAATCTCTTGTGCCCACAGGTGCTGTTGTAGTGAAGAGAAACAATTTTATGTTCTCTACTAAATGTGTTGGGTTCGGTTTTTTTGGAATCTTTCATTTATGATTTGAATATATGTAAACTTTCAATTGGTGCTTCAGATAGCAATTTCCAGTCTTAGCATTCATGGAACTGAGTATGAGTTTTTGCTATTTATTAGCATATCAGAATTGTATGTGCTTATTGTATATATCAGCAAGCATTAGCTATAAGAAATTTTATGGATCTCTTCCAAATAAATAGAAAACAGTTCTTTAAATATGTATACACACCCAGAAATTGCAGCAGGCATCGTGCAAACGCTATAAAGTGTGACCATTGTTTTGTTGTTGGATAAATCTTGATGACAAACTACTGCAGTTCGCATGCTAGCTGACAGTAATGAGTAGAGGTAAATGCTTTCAGTTAAGAGTGAACTGTTCTTATCCCCAGAGATGGTTCTCCCGGTTTAGAGTGATAACTGTTAAGGTTCAGTGTAAGGCTGTGTTTTCACTCCCTGTTCTATAAAAGTTCTTTGTCATAACAAAAGAACTTCCACTTCCATCAAATCTGTATGTTTCATGAGCTCAGAAATAGGATAGCTTATTGAAGGAATGGTATGCTTTGCTATGTACGTCAACTATGCCCACCTAACAGTAGGCCAGTAAGCCTGACTGTTTGCTCATCATACTGTCACTGTATGAAAGACTGTGTTGAGAACAACCACCAACAGTCTAATTGTTGTTTGTCAAGAGAATTCCATATTTTCCCTTGGTAGAGGGTGGGAAGGAATTCACCATCACTCACATCTCTGAAGTTACTGGAAACTAGTTGCATCCATTCTGTCATTATTCCTTGGTGTGAAAACATTTTCATATTGCAAGTGTAACTGAGAGGAGATAAGAGAAATGTTAAACTGATCAGTGATAGAGGATTGTACTTCTCATACTGTGTATCGTGGCAGCTAACTGACAGTCTCACATACGTCATAGTAATGGTTGTGAATTGAAGCACAGATGGAGTCCCGCAGAAACACACACGTCCTGTCTCCCCAGCTTTGGGGAGAAGGGTGGAATGGAAAAACAGTAGTCCACAATCTGATCTTTATCTGCATATGATGCTGTGTGTTAAGCTCTGATTGCCTCTTAAGTGATGTGGACAACTGACAGTAGGTGGAGCACAGTGCTGCTCTTGTTACACTAGCTATGCTCATGAGTTGAAATTTGATTTTTCTGTGAATAGTCTCTAATGTTAACCCTATGAACACCTCTGCAGGTATAGCAAACGAATTTAACTCTTGCAAAAAATATGCAAAGCTTACATTTTCATTCATGTGTAAAACATAATTTAGTTGAATACTCAGTGTTTTCACATTGCTTTGATAAATGCTGTATAAACTGCTTTTGTACAAGTACTGTGTGAGGAGTTGCATGCTTCTTCATAAGCAAGATAGTAAATAAAATGGAAGCTCCAGCAGTCCTGACTTTCTTGTTGTTCCCACTTCTGTGAATTGAGGATTAAATTAAAGCAAAAAGAGGAATAAAATTAAATCTGAGTATTTTCCTGTTGCCTTAAACTTTTCTGCTGAAGTTGTTAATATTAACAGTTCAACTTTCAGTGAAAATTAAAAAGAATAAGACCAAATCTGAATTGTCCAGTAAATTTCCCTCACTCCTGTAATTGAAAAATGATTCCCTTTCAGCAGACTAGTTTTTTAAATTGCTTTCCATAACTTGCACAATGCGCTTTTAAATTCCTTTAATGACAGCTCTTCATTCCTTGTGTTGATATGAGGTTTTAGCTGCAGCAGACATAATGGCAGAGATCCTTTTAGTATAGGTCAGTGGGTGTGAAGTCCTAAATCCCACGTTACTGAAACACAAATCAAATATTCTAAGAATTGTAGTAATCAGTTACATATTTTTTTTTTTCTTGCATCTCATGTTGCTGATGTAACTTTGGGTTATACTTACTACCCTCTGTCTACAAATGAGTGGTCTTTTTTGTATATTGACATGAGAAGACATTGAACCACCAGATGTAGAAATTTACAGCAAAATTTATGTTTAAACTCTTACCCTTACAAACTGAGGTAGCTAGTAACTGTTGGCTTAAGTAAACCATTTCAAAATGCCTGTCCCTTGTTTGGTTCCCCCCCCACCTCCCCGACCCTTCAGATATACAAGAAGTATGTTGCACTACTTACTATCTGCAGTATGTTTGACAGGATTCTAAGAGGCAGAAGTGAGAAGAACTCCAGTTAAGGATTGTTACAAATGGCAGTTGACTGAAATTCCTTGCCTTTGTGAAGGAACAAGACTTCTTGTTCAGGGTTTCCAGACACTTAATGGAATTCAACTAACAACAAATTTGCCTGGTTTTAAAAAATGTACTTTCTACAACCAGTTGATGGCCTACATCTATACATTGTAGCCATAGGAATAAAAGGCAATGAATTTTAACTTTGCTCTTAGTTGATATTTCAGTCTGGCTCAGTCAATCTAGTGATGGTAGGAATTAGCAGAGCTATGTACTGGGACAGTTTATCTGGTCTTGTTGACTTCCTGCATCCATTCTATAACCAAAACAAAGCTTCAGGTTTAGATACAATTAAAGCTCATGTGCAAGCCAGAATATTTGTCCTATTTATCAGTATTGTGTGCAGAATATTTTGTGGGGGGTGGGGGAAGGTGAAAGCGAAAGCTAAAGGGATAGTTGTCTCCTTTGGCATGTAATGCTCACAAGCAGGATAATTTCCCATCCTGAAGGAGAACTTCTTAGATGCTAGTAAACACAGCTCTGTTGCAGTACTTGCCACAAGTGATTTTTAAATTTAATGTGAGACAGATGGTTTCTCCCAGCTTATTCTTCTGTAATTATATCCTTGAATGTTGTTCTCCATCTGGAAAAGTGAGTATACATGGAATAATAGACAAAGAATGACATTATTTTTAATGGTGATTTAGCCTGTCTTGGTCTCAAAGGATCGCTTACCAATTTTTAGAAGTTTCTCCTCTTCTTAACCCCCTCCCCCATTTCCCTCACTGGAAGTTGATAAATGATGGGAGTTGAAATAAGTGACTCAACCCCAAAATAGATAAGGGAAATGGAAGAGCTGATGCTAGCATCTCAAGTGGCCAAACTGGAAGGCCAGTAAAGCTGGCTTTCACTGAACTTCCTCCTGCTGTACATATGAGCCAGATTGTTTATTTTAATCCCCTCTAAGTGGCTATGTGATCCCTTCTCAGGATGGAAATTAGGTGCTGGAGAAGAAACATTATTTGAGATCCAGGAGAAAGGTACAGACTGCTGGTAGGGCTGGACAAGTTCCATCAAAAACAATCAAATGCTACTAGGAGATCATTAGAGTTGTCTAGGGTAGCTCAATTCTGATTGTGGGGGGTGTGATTGGAAGCATCAGGGTCCTTGGGGAACCAAGCCAGCTTCCTACTATATTAAATGCCTAGAGCTCCTAGCATAGGAGTTAATCCTGCCCCTTGCCTATTTCTTTCTCCAGGTCTCTGAATGAAGCCTCTTTTATCCAGTCAATGTGCTTCACTTTCTCCTCTTTCTGAAAGGAGCATGTTTGTAGGCAGCCACTACTGCCCCACGTACTAGTGCTGCTGGCACTCCCCTGATAATGAGGGAGACACTTTGTCCCCTATAAAAATTGGAAGGGTCCTAAGAGGGATAAGTTAGTCTCTTTAAATATGAAGCTTTATTAAATTTTTTGGGGGGGGTTTTGTGGTTTGATTGGTATCAGAACTATCTGAGTTTTTGTCACTCAAGACTTGCAAAGCAAAATTTTTTTTCCAGTTGAAACTTGTACAAAAACAGTACGATCCTCTTGTATGCAGAACTTTAAGGACTCTCTTCTGTTCCCAGTAAACTCAGTTGCAAAAGTCCTGCTGATCATGGACTAGTTTAACCAATGGTCCTACTAAAACAGAACACTGCTATAAGAATATAAAGTTTGCAAGACTCTGAACTTATGTTGGATGTTCCAAGGCAACTGCTCTGAGCAGGATGGATTTAAGGTTCTGGCTTAATAGGTTATGTAGCCGACTTCTCCTGATGAAAAGTGGAAAATACCTGGATTTTGTGTGTTGGAACTTTTTTAAATCTGCATTTGCTCCTTCAGTCCTGTTCAGCTTTCTCCTCTAGCTCTTCCCATTTACCCTCTTTTTCAGTGTGTTCTACTGTTTGATACATATGGAACTTTTAAAAAAGAAAATAGATTTCACATTGCAGTCAATGAATCAAATACATAAAAATGAATTATTCACTTGAAAAAAAGGAATGGAGAAAGAGTTCAGATATTAGGCTAGTAAACTTCTATTATCGCAGATTTCAGTGTAATCTTAGCTGACCTATGACCAAGAGTTTATATAGAACTAATTCAGATGGACCCAGTGTGCCACCTGAAGGCCTTATATAACAAGGATGGTCTTCTCAGCCACGGCTACTCACCTGAATAATTGCAATAAAAGCTATTCTTGCTGGTGAATTCAGCTTATTGATTAAATAATTAATTCTCATTCCTTGAAGAGAGAAGTTGGGTGAGAATCTTTTATTAAACCATCTTGTGCTGCTGAGACTTGCTTTTGAGTTGCACAGAGCTCTCCAGCTGACCCGGGCTTGGAGACGCAGTGTTGCAGTTTTTAATGCCTTGTAGACGTACCCTAAGACTCTCTCGTCTTGTACCTTCCTCTAATTCAGTCTACTAAACTCATTCCCTCCCTCATTTCAGTGTCAACAAGTCCCTCCAAAATCAGCTGCAGTTTTTTTAAAGAAGATCAGGATGCACACCTACCAGAGTAATATGATCTGGGAGCTGGGTATTTCTATTTGCAGTACATCAGGACCAGAAACTTCTGGGATTTTATATTTGCTCTCTTTTACTTGGGCTGTGGTTTCTGGGATATATCACACTGCACATCATCCCACAATTGTATCTGACATCTAATAGGGGAAAGATGGATTTTGAATTTTTAAAAAGGGAACTTGGTATTCCCCAAGTCAAATGGCTTCCTCTTTTGCACTGCTGTACCCCTTCACTTATCCCCTTTTTAACCTCTCCCCTTCTCTTCTCCCTCCATCTTTTTTTATATTACATGGCTCAACAGTCTAATACACTTAATCAGTGATAATAGTTCAGACCTGTACATTAGGCACATATTTTGTTATGTCAGTTTGTGGGTTAGTTTTTCCTGTGGGGTAGCTCTTCCTGTCAAGTTAGTTCTTTTCTTTTGAACAGACCAAAACCAACCGACTTTGAATATAGCAGAAGACTGGAAAGTGCTTTCCAGTATATTTGTCTAAAATGCCTTTTTAAAAGTCCTGTGTTCTTTTTTAGGTTATCAATTTAAAAATAGATGAAACTTGTAAATACACATGTTGTGGTATTAAACCCTAAGTTTCATATTTAATAATAGCAGATTTTGATCTCTGCAAATATGTGCATTCAGGATTGGAAGTAGGTGACTCTGTTCAAAATCACTTCCTCAGGAAGAGGGTTTTAGCACCTTAATGCACTTATTTGTATAGGGGAGATAGAAAAGAGCTTCAAGACTATCTCAAAACTTAAGCTATGACAGGTCATGCTATACAAATGGTGTCTAAAATGGAGAGTTTAAAAATGTCATTGTATCTTTTGAAACATCTATTTAAAAATGGCATATAGTAGCTTAATGTATCTCTTCCCAGTTTAGGGTTTTTGTAATATCACTTGTGTGTGTTTAAACTTTTTAGGATGCATGTCTTCAGTTATGAGAACACAACAGTTTGGATGAACAACTTCTGATATAGCAGCTTTCAGGCAAAAATCAAAACTCCTAGGGATAATAATTTTCACATGCTGGCCAATAATGACCACGAACTGTAATATGTACGGGGCTTTTTTAAAAAACGAAATACACCAAGTAAATCCTCTAAGTTGCTGTAGGAATCAAATGACTGTTTACCTTCTGTGCACAAAAGTTGATTGATTTCACAAAAAATTGTGATTTAATATCTTCCCTGGTTAAGTTAGAGAGGTGTTGAATAAATACTTAATCTGTTTTCATGTGGAATCATGTAGAGACTTTTAGTATGGTAGGTTCGGGAGGAAAGGCTATATACCAGGGTAGATTAATTTTTGTTACAGTATCCTCTGAATTACTTCAGAAGAGCTTTTGTGTCATGTACATTTAGGGAAAGGCTAAGTAAAATTCCCCGTCTCTGTGTCTGATGCATCGTAGCATCAGTAGAACACTTTTTTAAAAAAAAATTTTATTTTTTTAATATGCAGTTGCCTGTAACAACTGATTTACAAAAGGGGTTACATTTCAGTGCTGTTCTGCAACCTAATATTGACTTCTTATTGGTGAACCTGTTTGTATAGGTTCCTGGTACCTAAAGAATCTAGGCAAACAGATATAATTATCAATGAGCTCCTTTATGGAGGTTGTAGTTGTATCACTATCAGAGAGTGCTTCTACTGAATAGCTTATTTCAAGAAATCTATGGAAATTAGCTATACCAACACACATCTTTTATGTTGGTATCCCAAACTAGGGATTAATCTGTCTGTAAAAAACAAAACCCTGATGATTAAATGGGTAGACAAGTCCTTGGATAGCACCCTTGAAGGGAATCTACACAGATGTTCCACCAACCATAGCTCCCATCAGGAAGATTGTTAAAATACTGTTCCAAGGACTTTTCCATGTGTAGTACAAGTTTCTGCTCTATGAAGTGATACCTCTCAATACTTTACACCTGCAGATTTGATCAGCTGGCCTGTCTTCTCCATTGACAGTATTAACCCTGGTGCTGTTTTTGAGAGGTTTCTTGTTCATTGCAGCCTGATCAGTGTTGTGCTTTTCTTGTCACCTTTTGTTTCCCTCTCTTCTTGTTTTCTTATGCAAGTTATGGACTTCTTTCTTCTTTCCCTCCACCCACTGTTCACAGGTTTGAACCTTTTATCAATGACCCTCTCTCTGCTCAGGTTGAGCAAAGCCCCCCCATCTTCCCCCCCCCCAAAAAAAAACAAAAAAAGAGTCTAAGAAGCATGTTGCTGATACTTTCCAACTCTACATAAAGCTGTCATTGAATTGTGAGAAAAGAAGGTGGCGGGAACAGTTTCCAGGTATCTTCCTCATTGCTCCATGGTTAAGATCATAACTAGCAGGTGTTGACAAGAAGCAGCTTCCCTCTAGTTCAGGAGATGTCTACACTGTGCACCTTGCAGTGGCACAGCAGAGCCACTGTAAGGTATGCAGTGTAGCCACTTGCTTTGTGACCAATGAGCGCTGTCCACACTGGTGCTTATTGTCAGTAATACTTGTTGTGGGGGACAAGGGGGTGTATTTTTTTTACACCCCTAACCAACAAATGTTTTACTGATGAAAGTGCACTGTAAACATAGTGCTTTCAGACACAGCAACCTTAGCAAGTACCTTAGTAAATATTACTGCTAACCTGCAAAAGAGCATGCTACTAAATCCTCTCTGCTCTGGTTTCCCATTACCATAGGAGAAATTCCCTGATTTAGTTTTATGTTTGGAGCATGATTTTTAAAATCTCTGATTCAGTCAGGCTCCTCAGGAGCTGTAGAAATGTACTTGGACACTCTCTTTTCCTCCAGCAAGCTGCAGGTGCTGGTCACTGACACTTGGATCTCTGTATATTCACAGATAGCGAATGCAGAAGCTAGGCTGTCTTGTTAATTAAAAACATGTTTTAGTCACTAGATAGTGTTTCTGTCTTGTCCCTTTGCTTTCTTAGCTTAATTGTTTGTCTGCCCCGTCCCTGTTCCAGTACCAAGTTTTCCTTGCCGACTCATCTGACATTCTGTACCAATGCTCTTGATGCCTGGCCTGCTACAGTAGTCCCCTTGTTGCTTCTTAGTGGCTTTTGCAAAACCATGGAGACACTTTGGGCTGCATATCTAAGCTGACTTGTCTTTTTTTTTTTTTTTTTTTTTTTTTTTTTTTTTAATACTTTTATGTCTACACTTTTAGGGTCTCAAAATACTCTGTACCTCTGACTCCTGTTTTCATCTGCTCCACTTAGCTTAGAAAAGCTCCATTTGGAAGAATGGAAGATATGAGAGGCTGAAAGTCTCTCTCCTCTGCCTGTGCCTCAGAAGAGAAACTAGTTGGCTACCAGGAGCCATTGTGATGCTGGGCACTGGAACTTGAAATCAGGAGTACTCTGTGTCCCCACTGCTACAGCCCAGGCAGCATGGAGGAAGGAGTGGCATGACATGCTTAAATGTGCAGGGGGGTAGGGGGAATAAGAGCAGGGGAACAGGGACAGTCAAAGGGAGCGGGTCCTGTGAGGATATGAGGAGACAGATGAGACAGCTGGTGGGGACATCCTAGTGGAAGGGGAGGAAGGCTAAGGAAGATGAAGTGGCAGGGTCTAATCACTAGAGCATGCTTTACCAGAAACAATCCAGGATTTGAGTCCCAGCATTCCTGTGCTGTTAGCAAATAACTCTGAAATCCACTGGCAAAGGATGTCTCATTCCCCTCTAGAGGTTGCTGTGCACAGGATAGCACCTTGCTATTGCTGTTAACTGGCAGAGCTCTGTGCAGTGGTTCTTAAGGTGTTGGAGGAGGAGGGTGGGTCAGTTTGATTCCATGTAGTTGAATTTCTTGGTTTTTAGTTTTTGAAAAGCTTAGGAAATGTCATCCAAAAATCTACATTAAAAGGTTAAGTCTGCCAAATCAAGCGCTTGAAATTTAGGAAGTGCCAGAATTAAGGGTTCCTGTATGCCTTTCTCTCATTTTGCATATGAATGATGAGAATCTTCAGTTGCGTGATCACATACTATTTTTTTCCACAGGCCCCCCTGCCCCAGGCAGTGCTCAGGGAATGAATAAGTGTTGTGTCCTGAACGAGGCTGTTGCCTGTAGGACTCCTTCCTCGCTTGCTGCAGAAGATGGAAAGTGCATAGTGAATGAGGCAAGGGACAGCAGGAAGAGAGGCTTTCTCATGTTTCGGTCAGTTGAATGCCACTATGGAACATTGGATTCTAGCCCTGCCTTTCCCATAGTGCTTCTGTATGATGTTGAGCAAGTCATTTAAACCAGGCTTCTACAGGTAGCCACTAACTTCTTTTCTTCATATTCTGGGTGCTCAGTTGAAAATCTTGGGAGTCCAATTTGCAGTAGAACTGAGCACTCAAAAATGCAGCTGAAGTCAATCGCGCCTGTGCACTGGACATATACAATTCAAAATACTCTGAAAAATCAGCCCTAGGTATCATCAGCTGAGCATTCAGAATGAGTAGACACTCACAACTTTGGCCTTAATATCTGTGCCTCTCTCTTCTCATCTGTTTGATAACTCCCCCACCCCCAACACCCTACCCCGCAACTTTACCTAATAGAAGCTTTTGTAAAGATAAATTCATTCACGTTAGTGAAATACTTGGATACTGTGGTGGTGAGCATGAGGAAAGCCCATAAGAATGCTAATATATATTCAGGGCAGGTTTTAAATGGTGTGCTGTAAATAAGGATTAAAAAAAAATTAGTTACCCATTCAGTGATCACCATCCATTCTGTGCACTGAGTCAGGAGTTTTGTGAGAGGTAGAGAGAATATATGATGATTTAAAGACTGTGTTGTACATATTCACAGGAAGGCTAAATTAAGGTTGTATGGGCAACCTGAATTTGAGTGCTTATGTGACTTTAAAATTCTTAACATAGTTCTTCGGTATCTGATACTAATTTTAGGGTTATATACTGATACATCGCTTGCTAACTGAGGCAATTTTCCCTTTCTGATTGTTAGATTTGGAATCTAATTCCTTCTGTCACCCTTAAGTCTGGAATTCGAATGGTGTGGCATGCAAAGATGTGGAAATACTGTGTTTTTTGTTTGCTTTTTTTAATCAAGACTGAATGTGAGAGTTTGTTTTGTATTTGCGGATCGTAAAATTTAGGGAACCAGATTTGGAGTTTAAAGACTTCACGTTATCCTTTTCAGCCTATATATTTTAGCACGCTTTAGCCTACAGTTCACAGGTCCATGTAAAATCCTTGTGTTTAAGGTGAAGTAACACTTCTATGGAGGAGAGCAGGGAGTCGGGATTTTGAATGCTGTTTTAGTATGCTTCAGCTTTTATAAATTTGCACATCTTTGGATATAGACATTCAGAATTGTACATAGCACACAAATATGGTGGTTTTGTACACCCGGTCTCATGTTATGATGATAGTTGAGAAACACTAAGTTTAGCAAAGAAGTGTCCAAGGTGTGAATTTTGAGTTTTAAGGTATACCCAAAGGGATAGATTTTAAACTTGTGCTCTGTTTACCATCCAGAACAAGAACATAAAATGCAAGAGTATGAAAAGCTAAAAATTCTTATACTTGTCTGAGAGTTGCTGTGACCATTCTCTGTCCTTTCCATTTGATTTTTGAGTATCATAGGAATCCTTCAACTGCCTTCTACCAAGCATTCCATTTGAACAAGTTATGTGAATTGTATACATGCATGAACAGCTTTGCGTCATGCAGTGTCTCATCATTTACATAATGTGCTCATTTTCTTCATTTAGTGCCTTTGAAATCAAGATAGTTGGATCCCGCAATACCACAACGATCAGGATCCAAAAAAATCAATCGCAATAAACTCGGAGTCGCGATATTGCAGGGTTCTGCTTCATCAAAGCAGTGCCCGACGACAGCATCGGAAGCAAGCCCCGCCCTGTGCTATAAACAGATTCGCGCTATAGCAGGGCACGGTATTTCCAGGTCTGACTGTATTCTTATTGGATAGACTAGTACATTATAGAAATTTAAAGGCAGTTCAGTTGCTTAGATGTTAATCTTCTTAGACTTTACAAAATTGAAAACATACGAGGTTTTTTCCTTCTTCCTTCTCCTGTGCATATCTGAAATAAACTACCTACATTGAAAGGATTTAAATGCAGAGCAATTAGTGGTGGCTCATCTTTATTAAAAGAGCAATATGGATGTTGAAATCTAGTGCAAATACCTAAAATTCCTTCTGCTTTTTTTAAAGGATGAAATTTTGGCAATGACCTTCTAAAGGCCATAATTTTTTGATAAGTTTATAAAATTTTTCTGTTTAAACATATACATTTACACTTTCCCTCAGTGTAAGGATTTTATTTATGGGCAGTTAAAACAAATGAATCAAACCAAGTAACTGTTTTGCTTGTTCAATTCAAGTTAAGGCACCCTGGTGGGGAAGCAAACTTCATTCCTATAAATGGAGAGATGTTGTTCTTGATCCTCATTTTGTATCCAGTCACAGTTAAACCCATAGTGAGAAACTGCAGTAAACTCAAATTTGTTTTATGGATATAGCTTGTCAAAGATGTATTACTAGTTCATTAACAGCGGCAAACAGATTTGCTTTCTCACATTAATTGACTTTAAGGTTTTGTAGACATTAGAGTCAAGTCTTGGCAAGACTGATTGATATTAATTTAAGGTTTGTGGTGCATTGGCTTGTCCCAGGATCTCCATTTCACGAGGTCTGTAGAGTATAAATTATGTTCACTTGTTGAATGTTGATGAGCAGTTCATCATTCTGTCTTGTTTGCACTTGACTTATCGAAACAATCGCTTCAAAACTTGCACAAAGCTTCGTTGGATTCTTTAAAGTTTGCTTGGCAACACATTTGTACACTACAGAACATAGCACTGAATAACACCAATACACTCATTGCTATATTTCTCTGTGTGAAAACAGTGAAGTTACTACTGCATGGTTTAAAAAGAAAATGGAAAACGTACTACCGTGAGATCACCTAGTAAATACGAGATGGTACTTAACTCGTGTGTCATCTTGATGAGGGCTTTGAAGTCAGGACTGACTAGTGTGCAGAGTGTGTGGTTTCTAGGGCTAAAATCACATGCAAAATGCCTGTTAATAAAATTGTGTAATGAAATCATAGTAAAATTAATAGTCTTATTTCAAACTTCAGTACCTTTGTATTTTTATTTGAGGTGATACTTTTTAGGTACAAGTCCCTTTTTTGCATTTATGAGAAAGTGGCAATGTTTACATCCAAAATACCTCCTTTATTTAAACGTACCAAAAAAAGGTTTTGGAGTCTGAAAAGGTTATCCCCACAGATTGTGTGCAAGGCACTAGTCCAGTTGAATATTTTTTCTAGCTTTCAGTTAAACATAAGTTACAAATAATAAAGTAAGATAGATACATATAATTAAAATATATGTATAAAATATAAATTTCTAATCTTCCCGTATTTATATTAGTTTTTATAATCTTCTAGTTTTGGATTTCATATTTAGTTTTTAAGCCAAATAGTATAGATATTGCAAATGTCAAAGTCTTACCAGGGATGTTCAAAACATGCATCCTGGAAACACAAATGACTTTACCAAAAAAAAAAAAAGAAGAAAAAAAAAAGGTAAAACTATACTGTTACTATTACTTTAATGCTGAGAAAATATAAATGATTGCCTTTATAAATTCCTGTTTTCAGCCCTGAAGACACAGTTGTGCAAAAACTTTGTAAGGATGTCTTCACTGATTTTGTGTGTTGCTATTTTCTAGTACAAGGAAACAATTTAAAATGAAATGTAGCAGGCATTTCATCTTGATTTGTTACCTGGATGTGTAGGTTTTACATTTTAATACCAATGCTGACAGTAGTGGCAAAATCACATGCACAGTAGCAGTTTGCCATCCCTGAATGCAAAAAGTCACTAACTGTCAGAAGTTCGACTTCCAAACACATTGGCTTGAGTTTCCACTGATTTGTTTTCCTTAAGGGTCATGTTCTTTGTTCTGTTTAACATGCATAGTGGTTGGATTCTAACTTTAGGTGGGCAACAAAGAATTCCCTTAGTGAACAGAGAACTTAGCACTTGTGTGAAGCCCGTGGAGACAACTCTTGTGCCCAGTATTATGCCTGGTGTAATGTTTCTTAAGCATGTTGTGTTGGAGACATAACTTATTATACTCCTGGGGGAATTCTACGCACAAGCAGAATTCTTTTCTGGTGCAGAATCATCTTTTTTTTCTTTCTTTTTTTTTCCGCCCTTCTGCCCCCTGCAGAAAATACTTTTTGCCCAAGAATGCTGCAGTTCCACCTTTAGCCCACCAGAGGCTACTGTGGCACTGGAACAGCTGGCTGACAGGCACTGAGAACTAGCAGCTTGCTCTGTTCATCACATCAGCCTGCCCATGGAGTCAGAGTGGGGTACAGGGGGCTGCTGGGTGGTGGGGCTGGGTTCAGAAGGGTTAGTGGAAGCAGGGGACAGCCTTTGCTCTGCTTCTTTGGGATGCAGGAAATACATTTCTGTATTGTAGTTGAAGTGCATTATTCAAAAATTCAGTTTTAGTATGCCGAGTAAGGAATCTGTCTTTGTCAAAGGAAAAAAAACCACCCTGAATCTTTGGGTTGGGGAGGGAGGGCTGTATTGTTAGACATACCTGCCAGTGCCACAAGTATTTTGAAATACGTTAACAAAATGAAACTGATATTAAATTGTTTTGAAAATATTGTTTGCAGAATTTTAAAATATTCAGAATTTTTAATTTTTGGTGCAGAATTATCCAAGGAGTAAATTATGCTTGGGGTGGTAAGCACAGAATCAGGGAGCCATAATCGGATCCCTGATGGCCCATCTCCCTTATATAAAGTGGAGCTCTGATGCGGGGGAAATTCAAGCCCTAAATATGTAACTTTATCAAACTTCACTGATCTGATCACTGTACAAAAAAATTAAATGTTTCTTGTCCTTTTAAGAAATTTAATTTTGTGGAAGAAGAAATCAATTTTGGAACCTTTGTCTAGTCATGATAGGGAACAACCTATGGCTTTCTTAACTCTGCACTGAAGAAATTCTCACATTAAAGAGAGAAATCCTCCTCCCTCCACCCCCACAAATTAATAGGATTTATAGTCTCCTGTAGCTGACCATCTTTTGGGAATATTTTGAGTCGTCAAAGCTGAACATAAATTGCTTCAAGAGCTAACAGTGTTTTGAGGTGATATTCAAATGCAAAGAGACTAAAATAAAAGATTAGAAGAAACCTAGACTTCCGTCACAACCTAACCTTGCATGGCAGGAGGTTATCAGTGACTTTTTTTTGTACTTGGTTGCTTGAAAAAGATGAATCATTATTGAGGCTTTCCTGGGGAAGTCTGCAAATGTTGTTTTTCCTGCTTACCATTCAAACAGGTGTTGCTAGGTGCACTACTGGCCCCATGAGTTTTTCGGCTTTAATAACACAAGATTCTTTGAGAGACACAGAGAAGGAGAACAAATGCTTCTGATTTAGATGGTGGCTCTTCTTTAAGTATTAATAGTGATGGAGACTCTGGATTTATTGCTCTGAAACACTTATTGTTTACGTTGTGCTACCCTGGCTGAAAACTAGCCAGGTTCCCATGTGCATCCTCACCTGCCTTTTGAGGGCATCTTTACCTCCCCTTGTGCTGTCAGAGCAGAACAAAGGAGACTTAGAATGGTCCAGGAACTGGTCCTATAATCTTAGAGAGGGAGGAGAACAGGGATAGTGTAAAACTCAGTCTGTATGTGTCCTGAGCTTTGCTAGACTGTAGATGGAGGAAAGGCCTCAGAGAGAGAGAGAGAGAGACTGGCAGTGTTTCCATAATGAATTTCTGTCAAACTTTCTCATGTTTCAAAGCATCCCAATACAAATAAAACAATTTCAGGTTAGGATTTCTTTATGCCAACAAATAGGTTCCAAACTTCATCCCATGTGGTGCCTGTGAACATCTCTTCACCCCTTTCTCTGTAAATCTAGTGGACTGATACGTGCCTCTTGTGAGGGATTAATCTAAACAAACTATGTATCCCATCCTGAGACTCTTGACTACTAGATGACATCTAGGAAAAGGAACAAACTTCCTTATGGGACTGGGAGAATAAGACACATTTTGCAGGGTGGAGGATCAGAAAATAGTATATCCCCTTCTCCACATCCCTCTTGTCATTATCAATAGCTGTGGGATTCTTTTCAAACTGGGTTTTAACTGTCTTGGAATTAAAGGTACGTGAGGATTTTGTAGCAATTCCAAGAAATCTACCTGGGAATAGCTTGTCCTTACAACAAAGCAGCCTGGTGACTGCTGAGTTAAACTACTGCCTGAGATGTGTTTTCTCTCATGTGAAGTACACACAATGATATTCTTGCCCCACACATGTAGTGCACTGAAGGGGGATATGATGTGACTTCTTCAAATTAAATATTTTTCTAAAACTGAGAGAAAGTTGTGTGTTTGTCCAAAGAGAGTGTGTTAGCTCCTAGAGAGTGTAAAAACTAAAAATTCAATAAGCCTTAAATAGACTGTAGGCCACAAATAACCCACACTTTTCTGTTTGCATACAACCCTAGCACAACCTAAAACCACATTTTGAAGGTCCTTCTAAAATAGTTTATAAGCCTTTAAAGAATGTGTAGACTACTACTTTTTGTAGCTGAATATCTAGTTCTCCGTCTTCAGGTCCTTTCTGAAATTCTGTTTTGCCATGATGGCTATTTAAAAAAATAAACTTGGCAGCTGCTGTGCTGAGACCACTGTGTCTCATGTTGATCAGTATCCTGTCACTGTTATCTTGTGCTCTCCATTTCTGCCTGTATTCCCCTGTTGTCCTGTGTATACTTTGTCCCTCCCACAAAGAGTTTACAATCAATCTTTGTTCATGGTTGTACAGCATCTAACACAAGTGGCTCCTAAACAATACCATAAACAGATAAATAAGTGGATGCAAATATTCCATATTTTCACTTGAGGTTGTTAATTTAGTGATTGGAGCAGCAAATACCCATTATGTCCAAATTCATTTTGATTCTAATTGAGTCTTATTCTTACTGGTCTGGTAATTTGAGAATTACAACTGAAGTCAGGAACTTAGTGTTTAAATCTGAGCTTTGCTGTTGATTTAGTGTGGGGTCTCCCTTTCTGGGGCTAAGTCTCAGCCTTCCCTATCTCAGCTTCCCTATCTATAAAATGAAGAGAAGAAATCTCTCCCATGACTATTGTGTGAATAGGTTAGTATAGTGCTTTGAAAATCAGCATTTATGAAGTGCTTTATGTGAACTAGCTATGTGAAAGATGTGGGGAAATTGAAAAAAAGACTCCTGTATCTTGCCATTGAGCAGGTTGTCCCCACCTCCTGTCACAAAAGCTCCTCCTCCTGTAGTGTAATAAAAAGGAGAGTATCTGCATCCTAAATAGCAGTTGCCTCTTGGGGAGAGTGATATTAGAAAAAATGTGGGGATTGTTTGGTTTAAACTGTCTCGGGTACTTGTAAGGCTTCATTTGCACACCTCCAAAGCTTTATTTATCCTAACAATTCCTCTGAGGTGGATTACTGTTATCTCCATTTCACAGATAGGAAACTGAGGCACAAAGGGCTAGGGTCACAAAATGTCTTGGGCCCCCTGACTGCCACTTTAGGCTCCTAAAGTCGGAGAATCACTCGACTTAGTCATAAAGCCGCTGCTCACCTCCCACCAGCTTGTTGCTAAAATAGCTTAGGTGTCTATGCTGGAAGAGGTTTACTGCTGAGAATCCCAAACACATAGAGATGCCTCCCTGCAGCCCAGACTTAAGCACCTACAATAGAACCTGCTGCCTGTTAATTTCATTTGGTGACCCCCCTAGTTCTTGTGTTATGAGAAGGAGTAAATAACACTTCCTTATTTACTTTTCCCATACCAATCATGATTTTATAGACCTCAATCATATCCTCCCTTGGTCGTCTCTTTTCCAAACTGAAAAGTTAGTCTTAATATCTTCTCATACCAAAGCTGTTCCATACCCTTAGTCATTTTTGTTGTCCTTCTTCTGAATCTTTTTGCAATTCTAATTTTTTTTTGAGATGGGGCAACCACATCTACACGTAATATTCAAGATGTGGGCATACCATGGATTTATACAGAGGCGATACATTCTGCCTTATCTGTTCCTTTCTTAATGATTCCTAACATCGTTCACTTCTTTGACTGTTGCTGCACATTGGATATTTTCAGAGAACTATCCACAATAACTCCAAGATCTTTCTTGAGTGGTAACAGCTAATTTAGACCCCCTCATTTTATATGTATAGTTGGAATTGTTTTCCAATGTGCATTACTTTGCATTTATCGACATTTGAATTTCATCTGCCATTCTGTTGCTCAAAGAAACTAATGGCCAGATTTGCATTCACTTATTCTCAATGGAATTATGGGTGCTAAATTCTTCTTAAAATCTACCCCTAAGTGACTTCCCCTAGGTTACACTGGAAGTCTATTGCAGAACAGGGAATTGAACCTGTCTCTCAAATCCCAGGCTAACACCCTAACCACTGGATCATCCTTCCTCTTATGTTGCTTTCTAGAAGGTTCTCAAAACATTAACATAGTTGATTTTTCAATAGCTCTGACTACAACTTACTATTTCCTAGTGAGCTATCAGTACATCTTGTTAGTTTAGCTATTAAGATAATTTAAGTATGCTACTCCTCTAAAACAATAACTTTTGGTATTAGGTCTACTGTTGTGGAGTGTGTTATCCCAATAGAAACTTACCTTGATTTCTATGATTAAAAATGGCACCACAGAAGTGTCTTTATTGACTAAAGACTTGCCTTTGTAGGGAAACGGCCATAGCTATAGTGGAATAATTATTTCATTGTGGCTATGCTGGTCAATTTTTTGGTGTATACAAGTCCTTAAATTCAGGATCAGGTCTAGAATCTATTGTGTATCTCAAATGAAAGTGGTAACTTCTTTACAGGGGTAGTAAGTAAAATGCTAGATCTGTGTGAACTGTAATCCAAACAGTGATTTGACTTAAGATCCCTCCATGACACCCGTCATGTCACAGTAGCCTAAATGCACTGTGTGTTTGCATGAGGTCAGAGTTGTTCATTTACACTGTTTTGATGATAGGTATTCCCCTTCCTCTGGAGTGATGCTGGCAGCTTGATACTGATTCTAAGAGAATCATCCATTATAGTAAATCCAGCAATATTCTCTACTAACCTCAGAGCAACTTCTTCTGATCTCCTCTTCCACAGAGGAATCTTGCCCTTTCCCATAGGGACAGGGAAAGCTGTGGTAGTGGTGGGAGGGTTAACAAGCCCAAAGATATGTGAACGTTAGTCTCACTTTCACAGATCCTGTTTCACAAGAAATACCGAGAAAGGGGTAAGAAAATACTTCAATCCATGTGGCGGGGGGTTTTTCCCCTTGGCCTCTGATTTGTAGTAGTCATGCATTTCCTAAGCAAATGGAGCTTACAACTAACCAATACCTCTTACGTAGGGCATGTCTTCTATAATTTACTTTAAAAAGTGAAGCTTGAAGCTGGTTTACTTCATCAGATCACTGAGATTTGCAATCATATTTAAATGTGAAAGAAAATTAATACGTCACAATATGGCTGAGATTTAAATTCATGGAAGTGAAGCAATTTATAACTTTCAAACTTGGCATAGTATGTGTACTTTGAGTTCTATGTAACCTTTTAAAACTAAACACTACTTTATGAACATAAAACTGAATTTCTTAAACCTTAACCATTTTTATCTCCAAACTTCAAAATACTGATTGCCAACAAACTTTCACAGAGTATCTCTTTTTACTGAGAACAATCATAAAATTCAATCCAGAGGGTAACAGGTTTGGAGTATTTCTAAAAATATCAAACCGTTCGTAATGAAAGACCAATTAATCATAAATGGTGGTGATTTAATCCACTTTGACAAGGTTAAATTTTCAATAAGCAGGAACTCTGAGATTATAATGGATACCTAAAATCTTTCAGGATGCTGCTGCAGATAGATTGCCTTTAATTATTCAGAAAGTTTCAATATAATATTTTAATTTTATAATGCTGATTTCATTTAACTTTTGTAGCACTTTTCTCCTCCAACTCTTCTCTTCAATTCCATTCTCTCAACGCCTGCTTTTTTTGGACACTTCCTTATCGCTTATCTTTACTCAACTTATTCTTTTGAACAATATCTTTTAAGTATTTGTGTAATCTCTAGTAAAATATACTATTTCATTAACTGTAAATGTGCACTTAAGAGCTCTACTACAAATAACACTTGCTGGTCATTGTTATGCTCTCAAAGATGCAAATTCTGTGACTTTTTTTCTCTTTTCAAATAAAAACATAGCATGCATTCAGTATAGTACTACTTTGTCCACCAAGAGGGTACCTTTTGACAATATTGTAGAACAGGGATCGGCAACGTTTGGCATGCAGCCCGCCAGAGTAAGTTCCCTGGCAGGCCCAGCAGGTTTGTTTACCTGCAGCATCCACAGATTTGGCCACTGAGAGAAAATAGAGGCTGAGGCTTTAATGGAAGCTTTGGCAGTTGGCTTTCCCTCTCCATGAGTGTGAAAGCAAGGCTGCTGAGAGGATCTTGATGAGGAACGGGGTTCTTGAGTGTTTTGTACACTCATTGTTTATGTGGAGTAGTTTCAGGTCCAGAGGCTGAGATGGAACTTTGTATAGTGAGGTGGTGTTTCTTGCTGTCTTTATTGGGTCTTTGATATTTGATATCTATCTTATTTCAACAGTTAGGAGATTTGCATGAGAGCCTCAGCTTTCATTTTTCATCAGTGTAACTTTCTAGTGTTCATGACTGGAGACAATCTTGACTACGTGAGGAAAGGTCACCATACAGTCTCAAAGAACAAGGCTTATGAACAGAACCCCAGATGTATTTATTTTTAAACCTTTTAAGCCAATCTCACTATATTTGGGGGATGGGGGAGAGACTTATGACTTCAGTGTTTGGAGTTGTCAGCATTGTCATTGCCATTCCCTGAGGCTTTGTCTACACTGGACTTCAGTCGGTAAAACTGTTTTTCAGAGGTGTGAAAAACACACACCCTGAACGACAGAAGTTTTACCAATAAAAAGCGCTGGTGTGAGTCATGCTTTGTCAGTGGGAGAACTCTCCTCCCAACAAAGCTACCACTGCTTGTTGAGGGTGGAAATGTTTTGTCTGCGTGAGACCTCTTTCCTGCCAACAAAGAGCAGCTACACTGCTCACTTTTTAGCGGCATGGCTGTAGCAGCACAGCTGTGTCGCTAAAAGGCACGTAGTACACACATAGCCTAAGAAAACCTTAAGGTGAGGGGAGGAGTGTTGCATTATAATTCTCCATGTAAATTAAAATTAGAAAAATAAGCAAACTCCAGTTCTCTTTTTTTTTAAAAAAATTCCCCTTTTCTGTAATGTGATTGACTTCTGGCTTGTTGTACTTAACAGCATCACATATGGCTGTTAGAATAGCTGTAACTTCCAGTCTTTAAAGGATTCTCAATTCAATGGGGTTTTTCCTCTTTTCCTAGTAACTGACTAAAAATGAGAGGAAACTAAATGTATAGAAGTGGTCTTGCTATGGCTTTTTAGAGGGAAGAATGTAATCCCAGCTAACTGACCCAAACTGGAAGCCTTGCCACTTTGAAGGGTGGCTCAACAAGGGAGAGTAGAAATATAGGGAAGGAGGTTGTGGGTGTCGGATGGCCATAAAGCATTAAGGCGCCAATCTTGATTCTGTTGAAGTCCAGTGGGAATTTTTGTATTGGAGTCAGTAAGAGCTTGATCAAGTGTCTTTTAGTTGTAAAGACTGTCTTTTTAAAATAAATAAATCTTATTTAAAACTTGATACATTTTAAATCAAAATTCTTTTAGCCTCTAAGACAGCTTTTTAACTTATTTTAAATGGATAAAAGAAATATTGCTATATTTGAACTATTACACTCGGTGCTGGAGCTTATCTAAAGTTTTTTGTGTTTTCTGTAATCTTCTAACCTTCTCCTCCTCCACACCCCTGTCTTAAATAAAAACTCTTTGCTAAGCTGATTTGTCACTTCTGAAAACTTTAGGCAATGAAATGACATTTCACTCTGTAGTTCAAGTGAGTTCAATGTACTTCATATGGGTTTGGCAAGTCTTCATTCACAGAATCTTCTAACCCAGGTGTGGACAACCTTAGCTTGAGAAGAAGCCAGAATTTACCAATGTACATTGCCAAAGAGCCATAGTAATACGTCAACAGCCCCCCATCAGCTGCCCCGCTCCTAGTGCCTCCTGCCCATCGGCAGTTCCGACGATCAGTGCCTTCCACTCCCTCCCAATCACTTGTTTTGTGGCGTGCAGGACGCTCTGAAGGGGAGGGAGAGAAGCAAGGGCACTGCAGGCCCACAGACAGGGTGGGAAGGGGTGGAGTGGGGGAAGGGCCTATGGCAGAGCCAGGGATTGGAAAGTTAGTGCCTGTAGCTCCAGCCGCAGAGTTGGTGCCTATACAAGGAGCTGCATATTAACTTCTCAAAAGCTGCACATGGCTCCAGAGTCACAGATTGGCCACCCATTCTAACCAGAATATTGATTGTAATTAAAAAACCATGCAGATCTACTCATTCTAAGTGGTAGACCACCCAGAAATATTCTTCAGAATTAATATATTAAATACTGATAGAAGAAGTCAATGTGAGGACAGAAAAGATGGTGGTCTAATCATCCTCATCGCTTGTACTCCATTCACATTTGGGGAGTTTCTTCTAAGCCACATCATCTAGAGACTAATCTCATTTTTAAATGAAAACTAAGATTTTTGCTTCAGACAGATGCTGCTGTACTGTGTTGCACAGCATACTGGTTCAGTCATAGTCCTGGTTGTTAAGGTCAAATTTCAAGGGTCCTAATTCTGCAAATGACTACACCGGGAGACCCTGGATCCTGATAGTTAAAACTGTTGTACTGAAACAGATTAATGTTACAGGACTGTTTAAACTTGAAATCCAAAAGTAAGATGATATTCTTAAGTGTTGATTCTAAACAGTATGATCAAAATGCATATAAAATCATGCCACAAACTGCTTCCTCTGAGAAGCAAAACAAGTTTAAACTGTTTACTCTCTCTGCTTCTATCTTCCTTCCCTCATCCCCAAAATGCCCATCTTTTTAAATAAGTTTATTGGTTATGGTTTTCCTCTCCTTAAGAAGTTTCACTTTGGATGTGTACTAGTTCATTATTTGAGATTAATGACGACACTTGAAGGGCTGTCACTTATTTTTAATTGATTTTTGTGGAAGGGTAACATTAAATTATCTTTATATATCCCTTTTCTGTAACTAGCTATGTGAATTGTAATACTAGAAGAAAAAGGAAGCTTGCTTTGGTAGCCGTTTTGAGGAAGGACATCTACAGTACATGTGTAACTCAGGGAAGCTTGAAAGTTAGCAAGACACTGAAACGGTTTTGTTGTAAAGTTTGTATTAAAATGGATATTTTATTAGACTGTCAAAGCATAAATATGGTCATAAGTCTGCAGAACTCTGTTCCTAAAATATGTTGAGGCATTTTGCCATCTTGTGCTGATAGTCTGAAACATACTTTGCTAAAACACTCTGCATTAGCACTTGGCATTGGAGAAAAATGTCCCATACCAGTAAGCACCTAAATGGGACTTAATTTAATGGCTTACAATAAGATTCTAGTTGCCTTTTTGGATGGGGATCCAGAGTTTTCTGGGAGCAAATGAACATACTTGTGGAATTCCAGAATTTTGAGTATACCTTTTTTATGCTCTCATTGACTACTGGTGCACTGTTGCAAAGCCATAAGAATGCTCCTCTACTGTCAGCTAATTAGAAAGTAAATCCTGAGGACAAATACTACTACTACAGGAGGTTTTTTTGTGTGTGTGAGAACATTATATATTAGTGTATGATGTGGCAAATTTGCTAATATATTACATAACCTTTTGTCTCTATGAGAGAGTGTGTGGATAATGAGGAAGGGAAATTAAACAGTAACTGAACTATATTAAGGTATATAATGGCTGATAATTTTAGGTGTCCCTAGGCATTCAGGGAGCTATGTTGTCTTATACAGTAAAAGCTTTATCTGGCATATTGGGGGAATGGTGGTGCTGGAAAACGAAAAATTCCAGTTAACTAAGAGGGAGGGAGTTTGGACATGGGAGGGTATGTGGGGCACGGGCTCTGGGAAGGGAGCATGCAAGATCTGTATGTACAAATGGGTTCAATATTTAGTCAGAGTAATCTAATATCCACTGAAATTTTTTTTACAGTGCGTCTGGTGCAAGTGTTGTAGCCATTGACAACAAAATAGAACAGGCAATGGTAAGTAGAAAACAAAGATGAACTGCTTGTCCTATTACAAATAATAATCAATGAGATTTTTCAAACTATGTTCATTTTTATTCAAACATGCTATTTTTGGGATAATGCAGATTCCTAGAATAAAATTGAGTATAATTAGCCAGAATTGCATTGTAGGCGTGAATGTAATATCTGTTCCCCTCCCCTCCCCTCAACTAGTTCTGATGCTTCCATTCCATCATATGAAGAGTGAATGTTCCTAGATTGTGCAATGAGAACGGATCAGGATTAGTTTTACACTAGATCCAAGAGTTTCCTACTCATAGTGTTGGTACACAGAAGAGTTTTTAACCATTTTGAAAGGATTTAACATAAAAACTTGGATTAAATGTAGACACACTGAAGATATAGCACACTTTAAAAAAAATTCCTTGGTTACTGAATATTTAACAAAACAAAATTAAAATCCAACTCTGCCATGTATACTATGCAGGTTTTTGTGACGTGTGTCCCATCATCCACTCCCAGGACACCATTTTTTCAGTTACCTTCTAATCACATTGTCCCCCTTGTACATATTCTGAGAAATAACGTCAATTGTTTCATCACTGGACTGCTTGGCTCCCCAGTACATGCCATCCTGCAAAACTAAATGCATGCTTATTTATAGTATTCATGTTCAGACTTTCAAGTTGAAAACAATCTACAAAATGCTAGTCGCAAAAAGATAGTTAATGTGTACCTCTCATGAAACCAAAACCTAGAACACAGCCTGCTGTCTGTTTTTATAATAAAGTGTGTTTTGGGCATTAAAATACATATGATGTAACTAAAAGGCCATTCAAAAAACTCCATTTATATTCAGATTTCTGTAGAACTTCTGTAATTCCTGTGGGGTAAAAGACCTTAGTTTTAATGCAAATGGGAAGTGCCTATGCCTACTCTGTTGTGCAGTAGAATCCATTTAGCATGCAGGGTTTTAGGGCCTTTCAGATTGGAGACATTTTGGAGCAACTTCCTCAGATGCTAGATTATTTGCTCTTGAAGATTAATTTATTCATGTGATTTTTTTTTTTTTTAAAGTGATAAATACTTTTCAAGTGTTACTGGGAACCAGATGTACTTTAATGGAATAACTGAAATCATACTAACATTTTAAGACAGAGCAGGATGGAGTTGTATTGTAAACTCTGCTGTTTCAGTTTGTGTAACTACGGACTTACTGTTCACAGGATCTGGTGAAAAGCCATTTGATGTACGCAGTCCGAGAAGAAGTGGAAGTCCTGAAGGAACAAATAAAAGAATTAATTGAAAGAAACTCTTTACTTGAACGAGAAAATGCACTGTTAAAATCTCTTTCAAACAATGATCAATTATCCCAACTCTCAACTCAACAGGCCAATCCTAGTAGCACTTCACAACTGCAAACAGTGATAGCACAGCCTCCTCAGCCAACGCAACCTCCACAGCAGCCGAATGTTTCCTCAGCGTAAAGCTTTTCTTTCCTCATTAAGAAAAAACTGAAAGCAATCTGTCCTTGTGTGCCACTGGTGTTCTTTCCACTTTATATGAAAGCAAGTAGCCATGCTTCAGTTGTGTGTTTTGGCCTTTTCAGTATTAGACAATCATTCTACAAGAGCTTTCCCTCACTTTGAGATGTCATACAGCGCAGTTGGTGTCCAGTTATGTCATCAGTGCACAAGGGAAATGGTAGAAGGAGTTAATGCAGAGCGTATGCATTTATTTGGTGCACATGAGTGGAGTCTTTAAGAGCTTTGATGGCTCTCCAAGATTTCCATTACCCATGGATTACTTTGAGCCTTGCTATCTCATGTAAGAAGTAACAATTCATCTTAAGAGCCACTGTTCTTTCAGTATAAGTAACATTTGCCTATATTAGTTTCATTTATTTGTTTTATTTATTACAGGGCTGCTATTTTCATAATGTACATGAACAATGTCACAGAACTTTTTTTTAATTTTTTTTAATAAATGTAAGTATCAGTAAAAATTGATAGACGGGATTGCGTTTAATAGATAAAATGTTTAGGCAATAATTGAACAAAAGAATCCTGGCATATTTCTAACACTAATGGCAAATTACCTTTGGTATTTATTGACGGTAGTCAAGACCCAGCTTGAATGTACATTTTGTATAGAGTGTAAGTATGAAGACCATAGTGCATCTGTACAGGTAGTCACCAGTTATTGTGATTATAATAAATAATTGATGGGCTATTTTGATGAAGAAAACTTTGCTCATTTCTGTTTCTACTTTCTAATAGAGAGAAATTGCCATGATTCCTCTGCTTTTTGACATTTCGTATGATTTTTTTTTGGGGGGGGGGTGGGAATAAAAAGCTGTGAAATTGTTCAACCTACTTTGTAACCAAAGAAGCAAAGCTGTGTAATTGAGTTTTTTTATTTTATAATGCACATTCTTTATGTATTTTTATTTAGTGTTTTTCTCATTCACAATTTTCTTTGCTGTCTAGCATGATCTGCATGACCTATAATCTTTGAACCACTTTCGTACCTCATGTTTTTATCCAGCACTCTTATTGTAATATGTAATAGTCTGTGAACAATGTCAAATAAAAAAAGAACGAACAGCTGGTGTTGGTGGAGCTGCACTAGTGTACTATGCACTAGTTGTTTAAAAAAATGAAGTGAGCCATCTTTTGTTCATTTAAAATGGTGTTTTGAATTTCGTATGAGAAAACGTTTTGTTACATTGCAGATTTTAATGTATTTAATAAATGCAACATGCAGATTAAGTGCAGTGTATATTGAGTATTTAAATTAAAAAAATGTACATTTCATAAATAGTTTCAAGAGAGACCATTTGTGTATACTAACACATAGTGTGTCAGAAATTGATGTAAAATATATATATTTTAACACATTTTCTGAAATTAAACTGCAGTTTTGTTGAACTATTTGACTCTAGATGTGTTCAAAATGTAATCTAGATTGAATAACAATTTTTCAAAACATAATTGAAGTTATACCATGTTTTTAGTGAGCAATAACTAGTAATAGGCTTAATTGCTATTCTTAAAATATAAATTTAAATTAGTAACTTAATCAAGTTTTAGGGCAAATATTAACAGAGTTAGTTGAGTGTCTTGTATCCTTTCAGAAGGTTCAGCGTACCTATACTTAAACCTTGGTAAACAAAGAAATAGTTATGGTACACACTAGACCTGCCTCACAATCTTAATTGTGCCCTCTTTGAGTGATGCCCCTCATCTGACATCCTAGCACTCTATCCTTTCAGATGATAAAGATTTTTTTTTTTGAGAGGCAAGGGGTGACTGTATCTGAGGAACACCTTGACGAAAATGACCTTAACTTATATCATTAACTCTACCCCAGCCCATATGTGGCACAGCAATATTACAATGAGGTGATAGTGCCACCACAATTGAAGTTACATTTCCATTATAATAGAGATGAGAGCATTCTTAATTTATGTTTTCAGTGCTTGATTCTCTTCTGTAGCAGTTTGGGGGAGGGATATCATTGAAGTTTGCAACTTTTAAAATGGACCATCTAACTAATATTTTTCTATTGTGTGACACTTCATTTGGACTCCCTTTTCACAGAAGCTATAGCACTCTGAGAGGTGAAACTCAGAAGTGTAGACTGGATTAATTGTAGAAAGTTGAAAGTTTTGTTTTGTAATGAAAAACAAAAGTAATTGACTAAATATTGTGCCAGCATACAATGTGGGCCTTAAATCAGTCCTTGGAATAGGGCTCTCTAATGTATTTTGATGCTCAGCAACTTTTCGATCATGCTAGTGGTGAGAGTTGCAGCAGTTGGCCTGCCTTTTATTGTGCTCATTGTTAAGGGAAAGGGTGAGGCGCATGCCACATGATTAAAACAAAACACATTGAATGCTGCTTGCGTGGAGTCTTTCATATTCCCTCTATTAATGCACTTTCATTGACAGTACTTCATTAAGGTAAAATCTTAGTATGCCTGTGAATTTTACAACAGTTCGAAATGTCAACGCTTAAACCAGAAGCTTCAAGGACAAAACTTTCAGGAGCCCCTGAGAATGCCAGCACAGAGCAACTAATGATCACAACATACATTTCTGCAGTTGGCAAGTGTTGGACTCCTAATACACAGTATTTAGGTGCAGTTCAGATTCAATAACCACTTAGGCTGCCTGAAAATGATCTGGCTAGAAAGAGAGACCCAGTCCTGCATTTGCAAGCGACTTTCTCTTTGGCTTAACAAGGTGAGTGAGGTGGTAATTTTTTTTATTGAACCAATGTCTGTTGATTAGAGAGATGTTTTGAGCCACATAGCTGGCTTTTTGCTAGATCCACCTCAAATAATATTTTTAATGGTTTCCCACATTGCAGTGGATGCCAGACACTGGCTGAGATGACTAATCCCAAGTGGGAGATACCAGTTTGACTTGGTTCCTCATAGTTTGAGCCCCAGGTGTATGTATAAAATAGCCATAAAACATGACTTTTTTGTTTGAATATGGGAATCTCCTCTTCAAGTGACCTTACATTTTGAGCATTAACCCCATCTTGATCCCCTTGAGGTACAGCAATTTTCAACAAGTTCATGTAAACTCATTAATTTTTAAGTGTTCTAAAATCCATGTGTGAAGTCTCAACTGTAAATATATATTGGTGCTGCTGGAATGCTGGCAGATTCCAGTCATCGTTGGCCAGGATCAAACCTCTGACTTCTGGAGCTTAATGCACAAGCTGCTGCTATGTGAGCTAAAAAATATAGATGTTGTAACCAACGTGGTAGCAGCTCATCAATCTCTTTCTAGTCTAGCCACCACTGTGGGGGACAAAGTGCCACACAAAAGAAGGCTGGGTTACACTACCACCATACAGAAACATTGATTTCTTTTTTTTAAAAAAATTACTTTTTACCCAGAGTAACAACTTTGTCACATTATAGTTTGGATTAGAAAATGAGCAATCTTCTCTACAAAGTGTAATTATATTCTGATAGGTTATGGGAACATTTTCTGTCCATCTATTCAATCTTTCCATTACCATTCAGTGATTGGATTGAGCTTTTTAAAAATGTAATGGATGTCCTTACTTTTTCTACATATTCATTTGTATATGAAAGCAATTATGAGAAGGGAGAATGTCAGGTCCTATAGCATTCAGGCGCTGACTTTTTTTCTCAACTTCTAGATTGATTTATTGTTTTGAAATGCTCCCAGTATTGGGTTCGGCCTCTTCACCAACAGCATACTTTCCTGAGTTGGCAAGAATCCAAGAAGTTAGTGAAACAGGAAGATCAAGTAGTCATAATTTTTCCAAATTTCTGCTGCCTCCTTGAGAAGGCGCTACGCTGTGTGGCCAAAACATGGTCCCCTGCTGGTGCTGAAGTTAGTCATGTGCGATAGAAGGAGACTGACAGTGAGAGAGAATAGGCATGAAACACTCCCTGAGAAATCTACAAATAATTTTTAAAGATTATTTGATTGAGGGCCTTTTTAAAATAAATAAAGCAGGCACTACTCGTTGATTAACTGAACTTGTCACTGTCAGTTTGTATCTGGGGCTATTCTTTATGTATTCACTGTCAGCCAGTTCCCCACTATTCTAAAGCCTCTTCTTTGTTGTTTTATATGTGAAAGCACCAGGTAAGTCAATCAACAACTGCAGACTTTTTGTATCGCATTATAGTGTATAACAAAGAAAACAAAACCCCTAGAACATCAGGGGTCTGGCTGGCACTGTAAGTACACACAGGACAGCAATGCCAGCTGTTCCCTGCTAGTGACTAGGTCAGCCAATTGTGTGTTGACTTTTTTTTTTTTTTTAAGATGTCTGTGTCTCCAAGAAAAGGGCCAACTCATAGCAGAAAGCACCAGGCTGAACTTTGAGATGAGACTAGGAAAAATGGGAATCATAAATGGGCCCTTTATGTTCTGGTCATTTCTTTTTCTATCAACTGAAGTCTTCTCTTATCCAAATAAAATTCTTACATACCAGCATCTTTTTCACAAGAGAGAGAGACTGCTTATAATAAAAAGAGAAACATCTTGGCTACATAGAGGTATATGTTTTGGGGTTGGATTTAAATTGTGAGAAAATAAGTAGCAAAATCCACTGATGGTGAGTAGTGAATCTCAGTGCTATGCAAAATGTTTGGACATTGATGAATAAGAAGAAAAAAAATCCTTCTGGTCCATGTGCTGAAGAACACTTTTGGTATAACTAAATATTTTCAAATCCTTCCATGGTCTGAAATTGTGCTAATCCTTGAGTCTAGCAAAAAACAAGCAAATGGTTCTTTTACTTTGAGCAGGTTTTATTTGCATATGTCAAATATTTCCTTTAAATAGCAAGACATTTGTATCACCAATAGGTACAAGCCATGGAGAATGTAAATCCCAACATACATTGCACTAACTTGATCCAAGCAAAGCTAACTGGATCAAAATGAAATAGTGTGTTGAGGCCAGTCTTTGTGGGGTCAGGTTGTGAAACTCCAGACTGCCTCTGAGCTGCACTCTGTCTTGCCCTTCCCCCCACCCAGAACTTTTTTCAGCTGATTCAGATAGTGTCTGGTGTCCCAGTGCCTGGCCATGATACAAATTTGGATGAAAGTGAACTTGCTTTGCCTCAGTCTGGTGTAGTGATTAGCTGGCAGATGCTGCCTACTGTTTTGACTGAGAGGGTGTACTCACCCTCTTCCAGTGAAGCTGACTGTTTATGAATGTCACAGGGTGTAGCTGCCCCATATCATCCTTTTCTGGCCAAGTGTCACTGTAGGTGCTTCTTGCCTCCGGTTGGGTGTTCCCTGTCTTTCCGAACATACCTTCCAGGTCCCTTGCTCTGGTGAGCTCTCCTGGGGCCTTATCTCAGGAGTTTCCTGTCTCTATGAACCACCTCAGCTGTATCAGGCTAATTCCAAGATAATGTGTTTTGGGGATTCCTGATTGCTCTTGGAGCCTCAGTGGCCATAAGTGCCTTTTTCCATTGGTTCTTGGCATAATGGTGACCATTTCTCTGAGATCTAGAACTCCTGTAGTTATTTCAGTGTCTGAGGCCTCCAGGTTGGATTACTTCTGACACCTGAAGACAGCTTGGAAGATTCAGCTGCTGTGGGTAGAGATGGCCCCATCTTAGTAGATTTAGTCACAGGAAGCACATTACACCAGTGGATCTATAGAATATGTGACTTTCATTTGTTTCAGGGCACAGTGAAAAGTATTCATGTTGATATTTTAAATCCTATGTGGTTCTGGTCCTAGTTACCTGAGCTCTCTCTTGGTCAGTACTATGTCAGTGTGGGTCCATTGATACGCTCTAGCTCATAGACCTAAGCTTTGAATGTCCAGGCATCTTGAATGGAAGGCTTTGGACTGTAGAACTCATTTCCCACTCATTCAACTAAGTCCAGATTTGTCTGCCTTCAGGGGATAGGACAGAGCTCATCGCTGTTTGTTTGTTGGAGTATAGGGAAATGTAGTTGTTCTCTGACCCTTTGTATGAGGAGTCTACTTTGTAGTTAATTTGCTATACTAATTTTGTATGGGCTTACAGTTGTGTTAAACAAAATTAAAATAAAGTGTGGTTCTTTTCTGGAAAAAATTGATATAAAAATGGCATTCTGGAAGCCTATATTTATTGTATTTCATAGCTCCAAGTAGTTTTGCTAATAAAAACATAGGGTGTTTTGTATTTTGTCCCCTAATTGCTAGCCCTGCAATTGGATCTGAAAATCAAACAGGGAACTTTCTGTTTCAAGCATCATCACCTGTAAGAAAGATTTTATATGCCAAAGTGGATGTGCAGACAAACGAACACTGCTTACTAAAAATCTCCAGACTTGTGCACATGCGTACCCACTTGTGGAACACAGATAGGGACCATACATCTTGAAGAACCTCCAGTTACAGGTAAGTGACCTCCATTTCCCTAGAAACTAGAATGTATGGTAAGCTGTAGTACTTAAGTACTACAGCTTACCAGAAGTTCTACTTAAGTAGAACTTTTAAAGCATTCATTTCTTCCAAGGTTGGTCAGTATTATTATCCCCAGTTTACTGTTGTAAAAGACTTTGCTATGCCATTCTCCTAATCTGGGTGTGCTCAGATATTACAGAGAAGAGCACCAGTACTGAACCCCTAGGTCAGACAGATATGGAAACTGAAAGGTTAAGAACAAATGATGCAAAGTTGGATGTATAAAGTTGGGTATTATGAGGTCCTTGTCTATGCCAGATCTCCTATGTAATGATGATGATACACAAAAATACTAAGAATAAATCCATTTTGAGGGATCTAGATAAAATAGCTTGCTTTTCAGAGAAACTGTCTATGATTAGTACCTCTAGATTAAGGTCTATATAATTTTAGATATTCCTGATTTTAAAAATTGTCTGTGTGATTCAACAATGGGACTAGAAGGAATCCACATCTGAACTGAGTTAGCCAGTTCCTTTCTGAATCTCTTTCCTCACAAAGATATGCTATTTAGGAAAGACTTTTGCTGATAGGGTGAGGAAGTGACTTGCTGGTAATTTGTCTCCATCTGCTGGCAGACAGCTTTAAAACTGAATGCATCAGATTAGCCTAGGACATTTAAGAAACTGCATTTACACAACTAGGAAGAAATTAGTTTCACAATTTAGAATTTACATCTCCCCACTTGCTTTGACCCTAGCCATCTCTCTTTGTAACTATCTCCACTTCCTCCTATTTACATCTGTCACTTTCTGTTCATCCAACCTTCCTGTTTCTTTCTGCTCCCTTCTCTGGTTCAGTTTGTAGCTGGGACACTTATATACACTCTTTAATTAAATCCATCTTTGAATGTGCTCATTAGTCTATTGTTTTGTCTACCAGGCCCTTCAAGGAAAGCTGGTTGCTGCTGGTTTGGACCCCACTAATTAATTGTGCATTTTGCAGTATGTGGTAGCATTTCCCATAGCTACATAAAATGCAAAAGGAAAGCTGGAGGTTTCCTACTTGCCTCACTTCCCTCTTCTCTCCTGATCCAATTTTGTTATTTTTCTGAGGGAAAAAATTGACAATTTTTTTTTTTAATTTAGCAAAATTCACTTCCCTCTCTTTTAAATGAACATGGACAATGGTTGAGCACAAGAACTCTTACCTTTTCAGGGACTTCAGAACATATGAGCTAGGCCACTGGTAATATTCTTGCAGGCAGCACTAAGTGTCATCGCAGTCGTTTCTTCAAGGGCTGCTTTCTGTGGAACACTCAAACGTGGGTGCTTATCCCTGAGATTTCCTGGGGTGGGGTGTGGGAGTAAATGTCTGCTGGGAAGGGAGGGACTTCTTAGTAGAATTAGGGAAATCTGAAAGTAACTAAAAACTGGTTGGGATGAGATCAAGAGAAAGTGAGATAAATAAGAGTGGGGAGAAAATTTAGTATTTGCCAATGGAGGGGATTCAGTTTTCCCGTGCATATGATTATTCCATTAGTATGTAGAATTTGAGTCAGTACAATTACCTAGAAAAGTGCTTTAACTTAAGGATACTTAGCCTTTAGCGGCCACGGAGCTGTTTTGCCAATGGAGTTGCAGAGTCACAACATTATCACGTTCTGAAGCTGGGTTCTGTTGGTTGTATCATGATGTTTGGTGATGCAAGTCAACATAGTCACAAATTTAAGGACAGTCAGATTCTGAATCTGATAGTACCTTCCCAGCTCTTTATTACTCTCCATGAACTCTTTGGTCTAATGCAGAAGCTGCCGTCCTGACTTATTTCTTTCATCCCCTTTTATTGAGGCTTCTATCAAGACCAGATCTGACTAACCTACTGAATGGGCTGTGTTACATCTCTTGGCCTTGGACTTGACAGAAGTTATTCTAACATAATACCCCCACGTGATGTCATCTCCAGGTTCTGATTTTTCAAAGAGTTGAACAGCTTTGTCAGCCAAATCAATAACTCACCGAGGCCCTGCTTGAAACAGAGTTCTGCTAAACAGCATTTCTTAATGGGGCATTTGTTTTTTTTGACATTCCTACATTCACCATAGACAGCTGTGATGGGGTAAATTACCCCATCTTGTCTCTGAAAGAGTTAAATGGAGCTGGTGAGGTCAATTAACCCACCTGGCTGCATTTAGATTCTGGGAATGGGCCAGTTCCAATTGATTACGAGTCCTTGTTAGGGGAGGAGCTAGGTGGTTAGTATAAAGAAAGGGGGCCGGGACTAGGAAAAGAAACTCTGTAGTTACTTTCTAGGATTAAAGAATTTGAGGAGAAAACCTAGACAAATTGGCTATGGGAATCTTTTCTAAGTAGAGAAGTCTGCTGGGAGTCCAGGAAAGAACTGGAGCTGCTACTAGAGTGGAGTAAACTCTAGTAGTGAGCTGTGATATAAAAGGCAGGATGGGGACTTTCAAGGAGAGAGAGACCGTGGAGGTATTCAACTGAGGTACTAAATAAGGGATATAAAAGGTCAAGCCCTAGAAGGGTGGAAGATAATTTGTAATCTGGGTTTGAGAATTTGTTGGCAGATTCCAGGGGAGAATTCTGTAAGTCCTAGTGCTGAAAGAAGGGTGAACTCGGAGAAGCCTACTGGCAGGCTTGGTAGGAAGAAGTCCAGGAAGGCAGCAGCAAGGAGGCTGATGGAACAGACCTTGGGTGATGGTTATAGGATCTGTGTGCTGGAATATAGAGTGGTGAGTGGGCCTGTGTACCCTTGCCAGCCATGAGAATGGGAAAAGGACTAACGGAAGCCCTGAGAAAAGGTTATAATGGGCCATGCAGCTCAAAGCTGAGGGGTGAAGATCTTTTATAAGGACACAGGACTTTTTTTTTTTTACTTTATTACCCTAGGAGGGTGGGACTAAAATGTTGTGTGGCTAGAGGGCTGAGTCATGCAAAGAAGCAGACCACTGTGAGATGGGAGGTACTAGATGAGGAGAGATGGATATGCCATGCCATGCCCTCTCCTGAAGGGGTGTACTAAGGGTGAGTTCACCCTTCCTCAGCTTCACTTTATTTTTAGATGTATTTGTGCAGGGAGACCTGGCTTCACATCAGTATTACTTTAGGCCATCTCAGGCAGCCATTCTTCCCTGGCCACTTCTGGGCATGGTAAGAACAGCTTTAAATTCCCAGAATACGTCCACCAGAGCCTGCAATTCTGCTCACCCACACCAATAGGGCCTTTAATATTGCTAGGGAAAGTTGGCCCGCTTGTTCCCCATGTGTTGTTACAGTGGGCTGATGAAACCTACTCCCATCATAACAGCATTAGAAATAATTGTCTCGACAACAAACATCAACACAGGGGCCTCAAGTTTAGTGAAAACTATATTTACCTTGCCATTTGCAAGATGGCGATTAATAGTCACCTGCAGTAGTATCCTCCTATCAGAGTATCCCAATGTAGTTTTTTTAAAAAAAACACCTCACAAAGCTATTCAAGCCTTTTCTAATATATGAAAAGCATCATCCAGGAATTAGTGCCTTGGATATACTGGTTGTCAAAACAAGTTGATGATGGCCCTTTAGAAAGCCTAATACATAAAGCAGGCTCCAAAACTTCAGTGCATAGAGCATTTGCTGATAGTCAAGAGAGCAGTGGCTAGTCACATAGTGCTGGCTCCTCCTCCTAGTTTCTAGCTGCCATTTTGCACTAGACGGGAACAGTGAATACTTTCCTAATCTTGTTTTTTCCGCTGAAGCAATTGGTGTAATTGTCATAGGGAAGTTATATGATCATGACCTGATTTGCATATGATTTTCACAATCTGGAATGGAAAGAGTGATAGTGCATGAGACAACTTCTCAATTATATTTTATTATTAATACCTAGCTCTTACAGAGCACTTTTCATCAGAAGATCTCAAAGTGGTGATTCACACTGGAAAAGATTTGGAGAAACCCTGATTTAAAAAAAGAAAAGTTAAAATCTAAGGCAAGAGACTTTCATGTTGGCATTCCTTTCTCCTGCTGATGGTAATAGCGATTGTTACATTCATGTAAATACCTTACTCATTACATTTTGGCTTTTAAATTTTTTTTAAAGGTAAAGGGAAAAAGCTATCTATTTTTGTTTCATCATTTGTGGTTTTCTCTCTGCATGTTCTTGGACGATTTTACTGCTCTTGCTCTGACTTGTGTGATTACCTGATCTGCCCACTGGGTGCCACTGTTGATACCGTACAATTGTTAAAGTGATGTAAATTATTTTCCCATAGAAGTGGTATTATAGTGTACAGTGAAAGGGCTGGAGTCAGGAATTGCCAGACCTAGAAAAGGCTACTCCTGACCACTTCTTAAGGGGGATCAGAGGATGATTCCTAGTACTCTGGAAAACTGCTTTACTTGCTCCTTGTCCACACCTATCAAGCCCCTTCCCATGTATCTTTCTCCCTTTAAATGAGTGCAAGTCCTATTTCTCCTATGAATTGAGGTCCTAGTCCTCCCACCACAACCCACAGGTACTATCCCATACCATATTCTTCACGTGACTGTATAACAGTACTCCCTGCTCGTTAGAGCAGGGGACTGAGCCAGAAGAACGTGTTTTTTTAGTGCTGTCATCTTGAGCAAGTCACAACTTTTTTCAGCCAGTTTCCTAAGCTATAAAACGAGGATAACTCTCTCACCAAAGGTTAGGGAGATCCAGGACAACATTCAGGGTTGTATCCCTTTCACAAGAGCCATGCCTGGGTGTATGTTAGTGGTTTTCTTCCAGCAATACAGGGGTTTCCCAATTTTTATTTGTGTGGTATCACAGCTTATTAGGACATTACATATAGTAAATTACAAACAACAAAAATGGCTGAGCCTCACAGTCAAGTTATGGAAGTCTGCTTCTTTTAAAAACAGCTGGATGTGACATTTACCCTAACTCAGCTGTGCTGCATTTCAGGAAAGCCCTACAAGACAGAGGAAAAAAAACACAGCTTCAATGCAGAAGAGAAACTGCAAGCTACACCATCTAGCTACAACTGTTTTACTTAAGAATGATGAAATGCTTATTTCTTTTTGCATTATATACACTGATTTTGAAATTAATATTGTTTTATCAAAGTTGATGTCACCAAATCAACCAAAAAGGTTCTGTTCATAAAAGCATGTGGCTTTACTGCAATTTAGCTTTTTTTAAATGCTATTATCAAATATAACAGTAGTGTAAATTAACAAAACATCCTCTGTAAATTATGGAATACTATAATCAAGTGATTACAATTGACTATTGAGAAGAAAGGGAAAGTCATCCTTGTCTTTTATAAAGATCACTTGCTGACTTAGTGCAGATTGGATTCTTGATAAATACTAAAGTTTTATGTTCAGATGACATAAGAATCTACATTTAACAGAAATGCAAAGAAAATTAGTATTAAGGAAAAAATGTTAGCCTGATTGCTTCTAGAGGAATTTGTTTTGTCTAGGCACAATCTTGTCATCCTTAATGAGGCACGTCTCATTTAAATGAGGGAGGTGGGTGTTTCTGACCATACTGTTTTAGGAGCCGTGTGTAGGTGAGCAGCGTGCAGTGTTTTCCCTGTCTCACTTTCATTGCTTGGCCGAGGAAGGGCTTTTAAAATAACTTAACCACAGCTCTGCGGTTCAACTTCCTTTTCTTAATGGAAGCACTTAGGTTTATATAATAATTTTTGTTTAAGGAAGGTGTTATGTAGTTCTGAAGTAGCACAGAAAATAGTACATACCTCATGACACAGAGCTTATCATAAGTTAATTCTTTTTATTATTGAACTTAACAGTAGAATAGTCACATTCATGCTGCTCATCAGACTGAGCTTTCTGTCAATCAGCTGTGTACAGGTTGGTCAAGGCATTAGTTTAATTTTTATAGAACTTAATTTTTCTAATTAAGCTCACTTTTTGTATATTTAATCTTGTTACATAGTAGGCAAGATTAGCTGCTTCTAGACAGGATGTGCAATACCTAACCTGGTCCGTCAGCAAATAGCTGATTCAATGAATATTGAGAGTTAGTTATACCTAATTCATAAAAAATAGAATTTGTAAGTTCTACAAAGGTGTCCCCCCACCATTCTAACTGAAATCATTCTATTCTTTTAATCACTTCAGGAAGTTTCATAGTTTCCAAGGCATTATGGAAAAACCTCACTGACAGACTAGTCTATTGCTGCAGCACATTCTGTATCATAAGTAAAATATTAGCAGTGTTAATACTAAATGTTGAATGAAAATGTATCCTTGGCACTGGTTTAGTAGGTATGACAGTCTTGTTTAGGGACACTATTATAGGTAATGTACTGATTGCAATTTAATTCTATTTCATACAGCAGTCAAGCTGAAGTTAATTCAGTAAACTGGTTTATGATGCAAAATAATACCAAATCCTGCCTCACTTACTCACTAATGATCCCACTGATATCCTCAAGACCACTCATAAGGCAAAGAGGACTTTATTCTCCTTTACCTCTAAAGCAGTTAATATAACAATCTGTTTAGTTGACTTGCTTTAACAGGATAGTATGGGTAAAAAAATAAACGGAAGTACTTACCTGTGCTATCTTAGATTACACTAACAATATATCAGAGGGGTAGCCGTGTTAGTCTGGAATTGCAGAAGTGACAAAGAGTCCTGTGGCACCTTAAAGGCTAACTAAAAATTTTTTAGAGTGTAAGCTTCCGTGGGCTAATACCCACTTCGTCGGATGCATGCAGTGGAAGTATCCAGGGGCAGGTATAAATAGGTAGAGCTGCAATTCATTTGCAAATTTGACACAGTCAATTGGGGACTGAATAGAGATTTTGAATGGCTAGCTAACTACAAAAGCAGCTTCTCTTCTCTCGCTATTCACACCTCCAGTTCAACTGCTAGAAGAACACCTCACCCTCCCTGATTGGACTAACCTTGTTATCTCTAATCAGGCTGAACCAGCTTGTTATCTCCCACCTGGTTCTTGCCTACCTATTTATACCTGCCCTTGGATACTTCCACTGCATGTATCCGACAAAGTATCCACAAAAGCTTATGCTCTAAAAAAATTTTAGTTAGTCTTTAAGGTGCCACAGGACTCTTTGTCGCTAACAATATATTGCATCATAAGATTTGATAAACTTTGTATTTTAGATCAGAGACTTCCCTCCATCATCTGTTTGTGAAGAAAACAGAATCCAAGTCTGAAAGTGGTGCTTCGGTTTTAAATGGAAGCAAGTCAGACTCTTTGACGCTTAGCCGTTGACTGTATTAGCTATTTGCCAACATATATTACCGACCACTAACAAAACAGTTAAGATTTGGAGGCTAATTTTTCTTCAAGGTTCTAAGACAACTTAAATTCCATTTTTTACATATTTGGATAAAAAGACATGGGGCAAAGGAGGAAATTCATAGCAGTTGGCCATATACATGTATTTCATAACCGTAATCTGGAACGCTCCAGTATTATGGGAAACATTTTGTTGCTAACCGAATATGGCCCCTACCATGGGCTAGGTCTTTATCTGACACATCTGCATAGTACCACTGATTTCAGTAGAGCTATGCACTTTGTACAACTAAGGAGCTGGCCTTATATGTTAGTGGTTCTAACATCAAGATTATTATCCGTGTCTGATTGTGGTTGTGTTATTGTGTTATTATCCATGTCTGATGTGGTTGTAACATGAAGATTATTATCCATGTCTGTACCAACTAAGGAGCTGGCCTTTTATGTTAGTGGTTGTAACATCAAGATTATTATCTATGTCTGATTAAAAATAAACAATTACTCCATATTTTCTCTAAGCTCTATTGTGGGATTGTTATACCATGCTGGAGGTCACCAACTCAGCTACCAAACAGTAGAGTATAAAAAAATTATTCATACGGGACTGAACCAATTTTAAAATCTCATTTAATCAAACTTGCATAAACTGCAGCAAAGTTGATATTTAAATTCATTCTGAATGATAGTATAGAAAGGTATAACCTATTTTGTTTTTACTAGTGCTACATTAGTCATCTGTACACACATTTAAAAGTTCACTTAGTTAAAGCTCTTACTATAGACAACTATAACTGAAAAAAATTAGTATCAGAGGGGTAGCTGTGTCAGTCTGGATCTGCAAAAGCGACAGAGTCTTGTAGCACCTTGACTAACAGATCTTAGGGATCATAAGCTTTCATGGGCTAAGACCCATTTCATCAGATGAATGTTGTAGAAATCTCCAGAGGCAGGTATAAATATGCAGGCAAGATTGAATTTACCTTGCTATCAGGGAGGGTGAGGCCCACTTCTAGCAGCTGATCTGGAGGTGTGAACACCCAGAGAGGAGAAACTGCTTTTGTAATTGGTGAGTCAGAGTCTTTGTTTAGACCAGACCTGATGGTGTCAAATTTGCAGAAAATTAGGAGATAATTTTCCCATTGAACCAGAAGATTTAGTTTGGAATGGACAGCACCTACAAGTTTAAAAGGGAGACAATTCACATTTTAAAAGTAATTTATTTAAAATAGTACTGCAATTGTACACAAACTTTTTCATTTACAAATTATACCAATTTCCAAGGACAGAGAACATAACATGTCTGACTAAACTATGGAGCAGATCCTCAGCTGTATAAACTGTCATAAGCCCACTAATTTCAAGTGAACTTAAGCATCTGAGGATCTGCTGCTAGGTGGTTAGCAATACAACCCAATAAAAGTAGCATAGCTTATTTTTCTAGTTAATTCTTAATGCAACCAAATTTGAGCTCCTCCCCTTCCTCTAACACAAACGTGCTGGAAAGAGAGACCTTTATTTTACTAAAAGAAGTGCACAATGGAAGACTGACTCCCCCTTTAAGTTGGACTTAGCTATTACAACGGATAGTTTGACAGCCTACACTTTTGAGAAACGTCGCAATAAACTAGGTGTGATACATTGCATCACCAAGATTATTTCAGACTTATATACAAGGAAGTCAAATCAGATTTTTAGGGTTATTTGAATGCAGCGGGGGTGTTTGACGGGGAAATATTTAAGTCCTAGAGACAAAGGCAAGTTTGGACCCAGTAGCTTGGTTCACATGAAAACATGTTATTTCTCTTTGGAGGTATTGTGTGCGCATGTAAATGGCATGTGTATGATCGTTGAGTGGTTCAAGAAGTATTTACAGCTATTTATACACTGCTGCCAACAAAAGTTTAACACTGACATTCTCAACAGCAGCATTTATCATAGCTACTATGCCTTAACCTGTTAGTACTAAAGCATTTCCAAAGCAGTTGTTGCCTTGTCAGCCTGATCAAGAAAAACCTACTGATTTTACATTAACACTTGTTTTAGGAGGATAGTCTTGCAAGGGGCATGGAATAAGGTGTTCCACCATTATAAGTATTTGAGCACTAATGTATTGCCACATGCTATAGTAAAACTAGGCTACAGCTACACATGATGTTCCATTTGGACAAGCAATGTAATGCAGCAAAGCCCACTCAGCTTAACTGAGTGTGCTTTAAATTCATAGTACAGCCACTAAAAGAATCCCTGCTTCTCAATTTTAAATAAAACCACTTCCATTTATACATAGGGTTAACAGATCAAGACTGGTGTTTACACAGATGTAGTAGTTCCTACACTGCATACAGTTTAACATATCTACACAAAAACAAAATTTATACTTCACTAAATAAGTAGGTCCACGATTGCAGATCAACAATAAAATTTTATTGCTTTATACATGTGGTGCTTTTCAAGGCACTGTGGTACTGACTAGAAAACTTGGAATGACTTGTGAAGGAACCTGGAATGACATATGGCCAAGATGGAAAGTCGTTCTGGAGCAGGACAGTATCATGAATTAAGTTTTTAGACCAGGGTATCAAACATTAGGAATGAGAGTTCATTGTAATTCACAGGAAGATGAAAACAACTTGTTTAAGGTCAGCTCCTTCACATGCCCATCCTGATACTCTGAATAATTTGGAAGATAGCTGCAAAAGAGAAGATGAATACAAGTGATGCTCCAAACAAATCATAGCTAATATTTGGAAGAATCAACAGGCATCAATCGCACACATTCACAAAAATGCACAAGTTTCTCTTAAAATGACCAATTTTGAAAAAACTGCCTGAGATTCCTTTAAAAGGTATAGCCTTTGTATTCTTAATGGCTTAAAAGTTAAGGGCCCCCTATTGATATTTATATAGATCTCTTCAGCAAACGAGACTGATCAAAGAAGAAAAAATTGTGTCTAATGCACAATGTGAAAGAAGAGAAGTCTCTCTAAAAAAAGTTAATCATCATAGCTAGGAACCAACAGTAGGCACTAAAAGATTGATTACTTTACTTTATCCTCTTAAGTATAGTGCTAAAGCAATAAAGGATACAAGTTTAAAAACCCTACTTTAAGTGATTTGTAACTTGATCCTTAAGAGTCTTATATAAGTTGCATAGCTGAATGCTATACCTTAAGCAAGGTTAAGGTTGATAAGCTCAAAACAGGTGGACTACCAACAAGATATTCCCAGTTAATATGATTAGCAGATACATCTAACTTGCTGATGCCAGGTTGTTTTAATATTTGTATAGCTTTTTTATTTATATAGTAAAGTCATTTCTGGGTGACCACTGGGTTTAAGATCAGTTACTACACAGAAAGCCTGTAAAGCTGCATGTGACTTTTTGCATCTTTCAAGATTAGTCATTTAGTTTAGTTTCCTCTTTAACTCCTGCTAGTGGGTGGCAGTGAGGAGTGACACCACCCAGGACACCCATCTCACCTCCACACTAATCAGTACCTCCTTCCAGTCCTGCCCCAAGAACGGTCAGTCACCTGCTGGGCTTTCTCTGGTGACCAGAGGAGGAGCAGGCACAGCCGTAGGACTGGGAGAGGGGAGGTTGTTCTAAGAGGACTCTGGCCCCACTGCTTACAGGCAGGGAAAGGCCTGGCCTCGCTCTCGAGTATGGAGAGGTTACAGCGTGAGGTGACCCCTGTACAACGCTTACCTGAGCCACAAACCACAAAGATGAACAGCGCCAACAACCAGGGCCCCACGGATGCCTTCTCCTCGGGGGCGTTCCTCTGCAGGGAGAGCAGCAGCATCAGGGCCAACCCCGCTCCAGCCGCGCCAACCCCCCTGGCTCTGAGGGCGCGCGCTGACCCCCATGCTCCGCCCCCACAGCTCCCCCTACCCTGCCTGGACGCCGCCAGGGCCCAGAGAGTAGAAGGGATTCACCTACAGGGGCCTGCTGCCCGCCTCCCCGACCCCGCTCGGGGGCACGCTCCGCCCCCGCATGCCAGAGCACGGCCAGGGTCCCCCGCCCGTACCGAGGTCTTGGCGACGTTGCCCCGCTGGGTGATGTTCTTGCTGTGCTTCTCGTTCGCCATCCGGATCCGCTGCTTCGCCACCATCTTCCCCCCGCGCCGCCGGGGCCCCGGGCTGCTCCTTCCCGCTGCTCTGTGGACCTGAGGGAAGCGACGGTCCCCGCCTCGCCACTCAACCGCCGAGGCTGTGCCGGGATGTGGGGTGGGGGGGGGGTCTCAGGCTCTCAACGCCACCCGCGTCTCCCCAACCGCTGCCAGCGTAAGCACTGAGCTTTAGCCCCGCCCAGCGGAAACACGCAATGCGAGGAGGAAGGAGGAGGCGACCCGGAAGGGAAAACGTCTCCGTTCTCAGAGAGCATCCAACCCGCTCGCCCTTCCCCACTACTTCCGGGTTAACGGTAAGGAGGGGGGGCTTCTGTGGCAGGAAGTCGCGCTTCCGCGAAGCACGTGACTACAGAAGCCCACGTAGCCAAGGAGGCGGCTCTCTGCAATCGGAGACCTCGGCGACGTGTGTTTTCTAGAGTCTTTGCTTGTGACCCTTGACCCGGAAATAGAAGTTCTGCATCCGACCCAACATGGCGCCTTCCACGCCGCTTTTGGCAGGTGGGTTCTGTGCCAATCACTAAGGCCCGCGACGTGTCACTCGGAGAGGCAGCGCCTGCTTCGCTCCCCTTGCGGGGAACTTCTCGGTCATCCTGCGCTGCTAAACCCGGCGCCGCCGCCATTGCCATCCCGTTCCTCTCTGTGCTGTCAGCGTCAGCCTCCCCAGCATCTCCCTGCCGCTCTGGCTCCAGCCTCGCGGTTCCCTCCCTCCCCCAGGCCTCCCTTCGTTGGTTGCCTTCACTCCCCGCCCCGCCAACCTCTCATGCCCTGGTGTCCCCTGCCGCACTTGCACGTTTCCCGACGGTGGGCTGCGATGGCCGCTTTGCGTTTGGTGCCGCTGAGTCTCTCCCTTGTGCCCTGTGGAGCGTCATACTCTCCACTTCAGCCTGGCACCTCAGTATACAGGGAGGGGAGCCGCTTTGGTACAAGCTGCTCTGCCAATGAGATCCCTCCGCGCTGTCGCGGGGCACGCCAGCGTCTTGGGCTCAGCGTGGCAGTTGCCGTTCGTATGCGGTGATGCGTCTGAGCAGTTCTGCTGTTTGACGAGCCGTGATGTTGTTAACTTGGTGCCGCTATGTCAGTATGTAACATTGCATAGAGCTGGAGTTTGCCCGTGTTGCTTCGTTAGATCTGGAGTTTCTTTTGATACCATTTGCCCTGAGCAGTATTGAGTATGTGGCTGTAATTATTGGTTGGAGTGTATGGAGTTCTGAAATAGCGACATTCCTTTCAATTCTTTTTGAGAGGATACAGAGCTTAATGCTGGGTGGATCATTATCTGTCCCCAGGCCTTCATATATGGAGGGCCAGAGCATTCCAGTGTGTTCCCCTTAGGGTGACCAGATGTCCCAGTTTTATAGGGACAGGCCTGATTTTGGGGTCTTTTTCTTGTATAGGCTCCTATTACTTTCCATATCCTGTCCCGATTTTTCGCTCTTGCTGTCTGTTCACCCTGTTTTCCCTCATTTTCATTATATATGTGAGGCTGATGGGGGAAATAGTGAGGAGGTATCTCCAGTATTTGGATAACAGCCAGCTCTGTCTGCATTTCATTAGACATGGTGGATAGGATTGGTTGAAATCAGGGCTTGGATGAGTTAGTTGGGGTTCGTCTCTGCTAAAATTGAGATTATGCTGGTGGAGTAGAGTACTCCACTGGAGGAACTGATGATAATGATAGTTGTTCTTTCAGCTGGAGGAGCTTGATTGGCGCTTGTTAATCAGGCTGGTTAATCAGAACCTTGGGGTTCTGTTGGACTCATTGTTGCTGCTTATTGACCAGAAAGCTGCAGTGGCTAGGATGGCGTTTCATAATTAATTCTTAGCCAGAACATTTTGACCTTTACTTTTGAACGTAGACCTGCCCAGTGATCCATTTATTTGTTACCTCAGAACTGGATGACTGTGCTGTTTTCTACATCGGGCTACACCTTAAAATGATTTGTGAACAGTGGCAGGTGTAGAATATGGTACTCTGTTGAGTTTAAGAATGTTTGGCAGATCCCCCACATTAAATATTGGTGTTATAAAGAGCATGTTTAAGAGGAAAGCAGCATGATCTAATGATTAGAATACTGTGTAGGGGAGTCAGGAGAGCTCGTTTCTATTCCCATTTCTGATACTGACTCTTTGTAACCATAGCCAAGCCACATATCTTCCCTATGCCTCAATTTTTCTATCCCTAACTCATTGGGATGCAGAGAGTCTACATTTATTGTTTGTAAAGTGTTCTGAAATTGTTAAATAAAAGGTGACTCATGTAAGTACTGTCTTTACTGCATTTTGTGGTATGCTCATACGCCATTTCTTTCCCACCTCTCCAGACTAACCGGAAAGGAGGGAATGCATTTTTCCTTCTGTTCCTCACTCCTGGAAGTGAGGAGTCTCTTCTTGCTCCTGGCTGCTTGGATATAATGGGGATTTCAGCTGTTGAGATTTTTCTGCCCCCTTGTCAGCTCTGTCTCTTGCACTGTTCACTACTGCCTGTGGTCTTTACAATGTCAAGTTACACAGGGAGCACAGGTGCTTCACTCTTTCTGAGAGTAAGGCCAAGGAAGTAAATTGTGCAAGTTGATTATGTACATTGGTGCATAGTAATGTGTGTGAAGCTTGTGAATCGCTTTTTGAATATCTACTCATGAGGGCACTCTGCACCAAAAAATATTTTTAACTTCTGCACCCAATATTTTAAAATTACGGAGATGTTGTCAAATAAATGTGGAGGCTCCAGCATGGTATTGGGGAGCACAGGCTGCACAGAGGTAGGAGTTCATTATTCATGTCCCCTTTCTCTTCTCCCCACCCCCACCCCAAACACAAACTCAGCAGTGAGGCTGCACCAAACCCTGATACAGCCCAAGGACCTGTCCTTCCCCAGAGCCCTGTCCCTCCATAACAGGTGTGGGCAGGCAGGCTCAGCAAGGCAGGATTCAAGTGTGGAGGGGCTTAGTTTGGGGAAAATCCAGGTGTAGGTTGAAAGGATTCTGTGTGGGGCAATCTGAGTACAGGGGGTCATTGGGTGATCTGGATGTGTGGGAAGATCTGGATGCATTCGGGCTTGTGTGGGGGTTCTAGGTGTAATGGTAATGGGAGTCTGCAGAGGAGTCCAGGGGAAGGTGATTGGGTCTAGGTGAAGGTGGTTGGAGTTCAGCAGGGGTAGTCTGGGTTTGTGGGGGATAGAGTGAAGTGTGGGGGTGTCCAGGTGCTTGGTGTCTGGGGATGAATGGGATTGGGATCCAAGTGCAGTTGGTTGGGGCTTGGTTAGGTGGGGTTCTGGGCGTGGGGGGGTTCTGTGGGAGGGTCGGGGTATAAGTGGGTTTGGATGCACAAGGGTCGGACAGATAATGGGGGAGCATCTGTATAGTGACTCCTCTCCCTGCAGCTGAGGAGCAGTGGGTGCAGGAAGTGTGGGGGGATGGGAGTTTGCAGAGTTCCTACAGCTGGGAGAGAAATCTGGGGATGAGTCTGACCTGGCCCCTATGCTGTTCAGGGGAAGAGAAAGTCCCGTCTTGCCCAGCCAGGACTAAAAGCTTAGCCTGGCACAAGGCAGGAGCCACCAGCCGTGTCTTGCCCAGTCTCTCCCCCACGCCACACTGATTTACCTCTCTGCCGGCTGCCATGGTTACCCAAAACACACTGCTGGGAAGGGTCACATGAGTGCTTTTGTGGCTTTCTTTTGCTTCCAAGTCAGTCATTTTTCTGCAGGAAAATGAAGAAATCTGCAGGGGACATACATTCTGTGCATGCACAGTGGTGCAGAATCCCCCCAGAAGTAAATATTACTGATTTAGTCCACATCTACACTGGAGATTTTACAGATACAGTGCTGTACCAATGCAGCTGCATTGTTTAAGATCTCCGCTCCATGCCCACGGGAGAGAGCTTTCCAGGCTGGCAAAATTAAACCATCCTAACGAGTAGTGGTAACTATGTCAGTGGAAGAGTGCCTCCTGCCAACATAGCACCGTGCACATCAGTGCTTCTGTTGATGTAACTTATGTCACTCAGACAGGTTTTTTTTTCGCACCCCTTAGTGGTATTAATTTTATTGACAAAAGTGCTAGTGTAGACATAGCATTAGAATAGATGTTAAGATATTGATATCAGGTTTTCCATTTGATATATATGACCATTATGTGATCATACAACCCATCCTGGACAATGATCCCTCACTTACACAGGCCTTGGGAGGCAGCCCAGTCCTTGTCCACAGACAACCTGGCAACCTGAAGCAGATTCTCACCAGCAACTATACACCGCACCATAGTAACTCAGAAACCAGTCCATGCAACAAACCTCGATGCCAACTCTGCTTGCATATCTACACCAGCGACACTATCACAGGACCTAACCAGATCAGCCACACCATCACTGCTTCATTCATCTGCACATCTACCAATATAATATACGCCATCATATGCCAGCAATGCCCCTCTGCTATGTACATCGGCCAAACTGGACAATCCCTATGTTAAAGGATAAATGGACACAAATTAGATATTAGGAATGGCAATATATAAAAGCCTGTAGGAAAACACTTCAGCCTTCCTGGACATACAATAGCAGACCTAAAGACAGCCATCCTGCAGCAAAAAAACTTCAAGACCAGACTTCAAAGAGAAACTGCTGAGCTCCAGTTCATCTGCAAATATGACACCATCAGCTCAGGACTAAACAAAGACTGAATGGCTCGCCAACTACAAAAGCAGTTTCTCCTCTCTGAGTGTTCACACCTCCAGATCAGCTGCTGGAAGTGGGCCTCACCCTCCCTGATTGAATTTACCTTGCTATCTTGCCTGCATATTTATACCTGCCTCTGGAAATTTCCACAACATTAATCTGATGAAGTGGGACTTAGCCCACAAAAGCTTATGATCCCAAATATCTGTTAGTCTATAAGGTGCTACAAGACTCTTTGTCACTTTTGCAGATCCAGAGTAACACGGCCACCTCTCTGATACTAGACATTATGTCATAGAAAGGGTTGTTTTTCAGTTTATTTAAAGATCTTTTTTTAGTTTTTGTGTGAAAGTGATTTGAAAAACGAGACTATCAAATATTTATAAGATGTAAACACCTTAAAAACTATTCTCTTTTTTAAAATGCTGCATGATAGAGGAAATAAGGTCATCCCATCAGTAGAATTTTTGAAGAACAGAATTAAAAAGTTGAAAATTTGTAGAAACTTTCTAAACTCCTCCAGACACCATTGAGGAACTGCTGTGTTTGTGAATGAGGGTCACTGCACGTCAGACACATCGATTTTTAAGGCTGGAAGGAGCCAGTGTGATCATCTAGTCCAGGGGTATTCAAACTTTCCCCTCGTGACCCCTTTCCGCGGATGGAAAAGTCTGGTGGCCACTGGGGGTAGGTCCGCTGAAATGCCGCTGCAGAAAGCAGAAGCTTCCGCTTTCCGTAGTGGCATTTCGGCGGGACCAAGATAGCCCGCCCGGCAGTTCGGCAGTCTCCTGGGCAGGCTCGGCGGAGGCGCCAGGGTCTCACGCACTCCTGGGGGTGTGCACACCCCAGTTTGAAGACCACTGATCTAGTCCAGTGGTGGGCAAACTGCAGGCCCCACGCAGACCCGTCAGGGTAATCCGCTGGTGGGCTGCGAGACAGTGTTTACATTGACCATCTGCAGGCACGGCCATCCATAGCTCCCAGTACCTGCAGTTCATCGTTCCTAGCCAATGGGAGCTTCAGGAAGCAGCATGGGCCACAGGGACGTGCTGACCGCTGCTTCCCGCAACTCCCATTGGCTGGGAACGGTGGACTGTGGCCTCTGGGAGCTGAAGGTGGCCATGCCTGCGGATGGTCAATGTAAGCACTGTCTCACAGCCTGGGCCACCAGCAGATTACCCTGCGGGCTGCAGATTGCCCACCACTGATGTAGTCTGACCTTCATAATACAGGCCATAAGACTTCCCTGTATTAATTCCTATTTCAGGTTTCGTAGCTGCCCTTGAATTAGAGCATATAGTATAGAAAAATATCCAATCGTGATGTTAAAATTTCCAATGGTGGAGACTCCACCACAACCCCTTGGTTAGTTGTTCCAATGATTAATTAACCTCACTCTTTGAAATTTTTCACCTTTATTTCTAGTTAGAATTTGTCTAGCTTCAACTTCCAGCCATTGGTGGTTCTTATATCTTTCACTGGTAGGTTGAAGACCCATCTATTATCAAGTTTCTGTTCCCCGTAGAGGTACTTTCAGACTGTGATTGTCACCCCTTCAGCATCTCTTTGATAACGCTACATGGATGGAGCTTCTTTGAGTGTCTTATAAGGCAAGTTTTCCAGTCCTTGAATCAGCTTCAGACCACTTTCTTAATTCTCTCCAGTTTTTCCAACATAATTCTTGAAATGTGGACATCAGAACTGGACACAGTATTCCAATATCAATTGTATCCATGCCAAATACAAAAATGCTACCTCTGAATTCCTTCTCTATATTCCCCTGTTTATACATGCAGGAATCACATTAGACCTTTTAGCTACATCATTGCACTGGAAGCTCATATTCATCTGATTATCCATTGTGAGCAAGTGTTTTTCAGGTTTCAGAGTAGTAGCTGTATTAGTCTGTATCTGCAAAAAGAACGAGGAGTACTTTTGGCACCTTAGAGACTAATCATTTTATTTGGGCATAAGCTTTCATTGGGCTAGAACCCACTTCATTAGATGTATAGAGTGGAACATACAGTAGGAAGATACATATACAGAGAGCATGAAAAGGTAGAGGTTGCCATACCAACTTTAAGTGGCTTAATCAATTAAGGTGAGCTATTAACAGCAGGAGGAAAAAAACTTTTGTCGTGATAATCAGGATGGCCCATTTCAAGCTGTTGGCAAGAAGGTGTGAGTAAGGTGGGGAAATAAATAAATAGGTCTGAGTAAGGTGGGGAAATAGATTCAATTTCTGTAATGACCCAGCCACTCCCAGTCTTTATTCAAGCCTAATTTAATGGTATCTAGTTTGCAAATTAATTCCAGTTCAGCAGTTTCTCGTTGGAGTCTGTTTTTGAAGTTTTTTAGTTTAAGAATTGTGACTTTTTAATCTGTTACTGAGTGACCAGAAAGATTGAAGTGTTCTCCTACTGGTTTTTGAATTTTATGATTCCTGATGTTAGATTTGTGTCCATTTATCCCTCATCCTATAAAAGCCTACTTTTATTCCTAGACATATGGACTTATATTTAGTGACATCAAAAAAATTTTTTTTTTGGTTGCACCCAGCTTACCATGCGATCCAGACTACTCTGTTTCAGTGAATTGTCCTCTTTGTTTTTTTTATCAGTTCCACAATTTTTGTACTATCTGCAAACTTTATCAGTAATGATTTTATATTTTCCTCCAAGTTATTGATAAAAATATTAAATAACATAGGGCTCAAAAACAATCCCTGTGGGATCCCAGTAGAAACAACCCACTTGAATAGGAGTTTCCATTTACAGTTACATTTAGAGATCTATCAGATAGCTAGTTTTTAATCCCTTTAATACATGCCAAGTTGATTTTGTTAGCTTTAGTTTCCTAATCAAAATGGCAATACCAAATCTCATGTCTTACAGAAATCTAATTATATTACGTCAACAAAATTATCTTTGTCAATCAAACATGTAATTACATAAATCAAGTTTTACTAAAAAGCTTAATTACAGCTTGCCTGTATGTTCTAGGATTTAAAAAAAATAAAAATGAGAGAGAGATCTATGCAGCATTCTCGAAAACTTCCAAAGGCTCATAATGTCATTATATCTGCTGATCTATAATAAATAGATCAATAGTTTATTCAGATTGTATATTTCTCTGGACAGAGATCTGCCTCTTGATTTTCCTGTTATGCTTCTGTAGAGTGATTTTGGAAAGTCAGCTCATCTGATTTTTTTTTTTTTTAATTCACTACAAAGTCCTCCCTAATGGATAGTTTGGGAATGAATCTGCATGTCTGTTCTACTATAATAGCTGAAACAAGGCAGCATGTTGCAGAATTCACATTCCGTTTTCTACCAATGTTTATTTCTTGTTTACTTTGTTTAGAGTTTAGTTTTCAAACTCAGATTTCACAGTGGACCAAATCTTGTCTCATGTCAGCCTGCCTTTTTTTGCTGATACCATCTTTATTCAGCAAATGCCCTTCATGTATTTTGTCTTTTAATCCTCTCTTTGTTTAATATTTGGACAGCATTTTCAATACCACAGTAAAGTTTTGTTATTGTGATACTCTTGTTTTGAGAGTCGTGAACCCAGTGTTAAGTGCCTCCTGAAAGATTGATGGGAGTTAAGGGCACTCAGCCCTTTGTAGAATCAGTCCTCATGTAAGAACATTTCCCTTCTTTTGTAGATAAGAATAGTATCCAGTTCATTTTTGTTCTGTTTCTTGTACAGAAGTAGATTTTTGGCATGCTTGAGCTTTTCATTAATAAACAAAGAGATTTTGTTGTCAAGCTTTGTTATATAATTAAAAGAAAACGATTTGACATAAAATAATGATCACTATTAAGTTTCCAGTATAATCCTCACTTTGGCTACTCCTCTAAGAGCCATAAACAAAGGAATATCAGCCTCGACATTGATAAGTTAACTAGCTCCAGACCTTATTATTCACTTTAAATTGGAAAAGTTTATTTAACTTTTTTCTTTTCTAGTGCGAGGATCTGAAGGATTCTACATGGTGACTGGACCACCTAGTTTTACTGAGAATACAACATTGCAAAGGTACTGTTGTTCTAAACATTCCATCTTTTGCAGAAAATAGTAGTTTTTGTAAATATTTAATATACAGCTAGAGTTTTCATTTGGAAAAAAAAATCATAAAGTGAGTGCCAATTTCTGATAATGAATTAATTTCAATCTAAATTACAGACGCTTCCTGACTTACAGAAATCTGAGTTAGAGAAATCCGTGGTTACGGAAAAAACTCTGTAAGCTAAAAATAGGCGCTTTTTTTTATGTAATGGTTAGATATACATTTTTGACTTATGCAAAATTCGACTTACGCAAGGCATTCTGGAATGGGACACCTTGCCTAAGTTGGGGAGCATCAGTACTAACTTAGAAAATTGGTGTATTTGAGGGCTTTCCATTTGTGTACATGCCAATAGTATTCGTATTTCTTAGTTGACTGTTGCCCCACAAGAGCAAGTAAGTATAATTACACAGACAGATTTTCTTATCTATATTATAACATAAATACTTCCCAGTAATTTCTATGAACAGCATGGAAACTGGTTGTAACATTTCTTTTCATCTTGTTGTATGAGAGACTTCTTCTGTGTGATAGATATATTTGACTATTCATGTGAATGTGTTATGTGTTTTTAGGGACTTCGGGAAAACCTGCAAAGTTTTTGCTTTCAGCAAGGATGGCGCTCTGTTTGCATGGTGCAATGGAGAAAAGTCAGTGCTTCGTTTATTATGAATGATTTCCCTTAATTGATATTCTGAGATCTGAATAGATAGATATATTAGGAATGTTCATAAATGCTATAAATGAAAACACTATAAAGGTACTTTTTGTACTCCAGTTGCAGTGGTAGGTTTTGTTTTTAAATTAGCATATGAATTATTTATTATTGATTTCATACATGTATAGGGCACCTATCCCTATGGAAACTGGATGCTCTTTTCTATCAGGGGGGTGATATTGTTTCTGTTCACATGGTCCAGTAAAAAATATCCAATTCCCAGTTCTGGGACTCATCCCAGGACCTTCAGCATAGTAGGGATACAGCATGATTTCTATGCTAAATTCTTTAAAAACAAGAGAAGGAAATGATTGTATATGGTCTTATTATTTTGAAAATATTCTGGGTGCTCTGAATGCTTAGAACTACTTGATTGTCTACCAAATGTAGAATTTTCAGTACAGGGCAAGGTAGTTTGAAAAAAAGTTGGCACTTTAGGCCAGATGCTGTTAGGTACTGAATTCCCTAATTTCCCAGTGAAATCAGTAGAAAATGAGGATTCTAAGTTCTTTACAGGATCAGGCCCCTTTATTTATAGATTACATGGATTCAGGCCTTCCTATGAAGAATTATGCCTCAGAATCATTCCTTGCTGCAATAATGGCCCATTAATAGTGTTTGGAAAGAGGAGATAAGAACCTGTTTTGAGGTTTTAAGATTCTTAATGCTCTGTTTACTCATTACCTGACTAGTGGAGAATACAAAATGTCTGTTAAAGCTAATGAACTTTTTGTTCTCTGCTCAATTTTGTTCCTCAACATTTTGAGGCTTTTCACCACTATGCAATGAACTTTGTTTCAGCCAGCTGGAAAGGTCCCATCACTGGGAGAGGGACAATTAATGTAACCAGTGGGGAGCAAGGTCCTACTCCAGTTGCTGGAGTCTAGCAGTGAGTTGGATAGGGTGTAATTCTATTTGTATATTGTTCTTTGGATTCCACATGATGCAGGTCACCATCAACCTTTAGTTTCCATAAATATACGATGTCAGGGCTGTTATCTCACTTATTTTAGTTATTTTTCTGACTGTGATGTACATGCTCTCTGGACTTGCAAAAAAATTAAATGCAGTATCTTACAGTTTTAACTCTATTCTTCCTTGCTATTGTGTATCTATAACTCAACTTTAACATTATGGAAACATAGGTAAGAATTTTTTTGTGGCAGATTTTTTAACTGGAATGTAAATTTTGGCAGACCAAGTATGTAATATATTTATGACCTGAGATTTTTTCTTCCTAATTTACTTTTTGGTATGCTTGGATATGTGGTCTTACAATGTGTTTTAATCAGCATTTAACAAAAAGAAAAAAACGTTCTGCATTTAGTTACATCAGCCAAATGTGGAAGAGACCACAGCCAAACATATGTGAAATGACCCTGGCTATTGATTAACCAGGCTAATCAAGCTTTGTTGAAATGACCTCTCTTGGTTCCAGAGTAAATATTGTGAATGTTGCCAGCACTGAATTACTGCACTGTTTTGATCTCCCAAAGGCAGTTTGCCTTGAATTCTCGCCAAAGAATAATGTCCTGGCAACGTGGCAGGCCTACACAAGTGAGTATTTTACCATCTGTAAAAATACATTGGAGAACGATGCACTAACTCAGTTCATCATGAGGACTTGCCATTACTTGATTTGCGTAACAATTTGCCAAAGATGTCAGAGGGGGGAAAAACGTGTTTTCCCCTATGTAAAGGTGCATAATAATGGCAAGATGCCTTCTGAAGCATGAGGAATGGGCCACTGGATTAATGATCTGATCTACTGAGCAAATGCAAATTTTTAAAAAATTACTGAATATTACGTGGAGAATGTGTCATCTTAGTGTATGTGGCAGGTGCTCAGATGGCACGTGACTAGGATTCATCATTGAATTTGGTCCACTGGTTGGATCATTAGCTTTCCTGGCCCAGACTAGGTACCGACTGGGAGTAAGATGTGAGCGCTGATCCATGCCTCCCAGAATATGTGTGGACATGCTAGAATACAGTTCAGACCAGCTTATAACCATGCAAATAAGATACTTTATGGAAAGAGTTCATCATAAACTAAGGAGAAATTTGAGACTTGAACAAGGGAGTTTAAAGAATGGCCGGGTGAGGTTCTAGATGGCAGAACAAATCAGAGTGGGTCCCAACTGTGGAGAGTCACAGGGAGGGAACAGTAAGGCCAAGGTTAAAAGACTGTTGTGAACAGCAAGGTCAGTAGGTGTATTATAGATAATGAGTGAAATGGTGCAATGATTCCATGGAGAGTTTGCAGTTTACGGCTATGAAAGCAAAGGCGATGGATAATGGGGGTGGATGTGGTCATGTGGAACAAATTTTAGAGGATTTGGAACATTTACTTTCAATTGTTTGCCCACATGGTAGATTTTCCAAGCTCTTGACTTAATTTGTAAAACATGTATTAAAAAAAAAATAAATCTTTCCTAGGGTTAGTGACTCTGTTTCTGTGCCCTTGTCTCAGCATGTAGGAAGGAGAAACCAGGAACTTTACAGTTTCTAGTCAGTTTGGGCTTTGCTGTTGACTTCCTGCATTGCCTTAGAGAAGTCTCTTAAACCTGACTGTACTCTGAAAAAGGACTCTTTAAAAATGCCATTGTGAGGATTGATGTTTATTGTCCCATATAATTTCCATATCAGACATGCTTAGAGGGGAAAAAAAAACCTAACCACCAAAACTAGTCTGGAAAACTGAACTCTGAGAGTCACGTTGGGTTCATTCTTTTTTGTGCATAAAGTTTGTGCAATCCAATTAGTCCCTTAATTACACTTACACATCAGATAATCTTCAAATTATGCCCTAAGTGTCACCTATGCACCTATTCTACCAGTGTGGTTACATAGGTGTAATTGACTGGAACCCAGTTATCAGTTCTGTTGATGGATGAGCTGGAATGGACTCCACTTCATTTTTCTTAGCTATATTGGCTCTGCGGGGCTAACAGGAGTGAAAAGTTATTTAATTACTCAAGTCAATGGATGGGAATCTGAATGCACACAAGGAGCTGATCTGATTAGTAAGTAGAGGATATTTAGTTTGTAGAGCACTACTATATTTTAATAGTAGTGTCTCGCTACTTTCCAGATATGAAAATTAACTTGGTTAGTGTTGAGTTGCACTGTTAACAAATAAAATACAATTCAAATGCAAAGTAATATAATTAATGGGAAAATCATTTACTACTGTGATAACACTTTTGGATATAAAAAACATCATCTTATTCTTTTACAACTGATAAGCTACCTTCTGTGGGGAAACCTGCTAGAGGCTATCGTTGGGGAGACTGTTAATGTTGCTCATGGTATCCTAGGAAGCTAAAGGAACCACAGAATGAAGCCATGGAAAAATAGTTTAGAGACCTGGAAGTTAAGAGAAAGAATCAGGAACCGTTGCTGATTACTTTCTGTTATCTCTGCAGTAAATACTTTTTAATGTTGCAGATGGCTAATACAATAAAAAAAATCATTCTACAACTCTAACGTGTGACTTGCTGATAAACGGAAAAGAAGTGACAGTAGTCACTTGAACATCTTAGCAAATAACAAAACATAAACTTGGATAATTAACTACAAGGCACTGATCAGGAATATCACAGCATTGAAGAATGCTGGATGCATCACTAGTGCAAGGTAACTCCAGTAAACTGGAGGAGCATAGCTCCCAGATTTAAAGAGAAAGTAGGCATGTGGTTGCACAAAATAAGCATATGGTCCAAAGGAGGAGTAGGTGAAAGCATTATACTGTTAAAATCTGCCAAATTTAGGACCTGATCTTGCAAGGAGCTTGCACATTCATAAGGGTGTCCAGCCTTTTGCAGGATCACGAAAGGCCACTGGTGGGGTGGAATAGGATGGTGAGTGAAGCAGACCTAACTTATTCCTGGGTCCGCCACGGCAAACCTATGTTTTTTTATTACAGCCGCTAAAGATGGCACAGCAGGCATGCCCAACTTACAACTTTATGATGTGAAAACTGGGAAATGTTTAAAGTCTTTCATCCAGAAAAAGATGCAGAATTGGTAAATAATATTTTCAAGTATTAATTATCTACAGAGAAATATCATTTTCAAAACCTGATCTTGAAAGTATGATTTTAATATTATGTTGGTTCTCAAAATATTGTCTGCTACAAACTGAAAATATCTATACTAATATCTTCATACACGTATGTAGTCAGTTTGTAACATAGCAAATCCACAACCATTTTGTACAACTGAGGGGAAATAGTACCATTAGTAACTGGTTGTATGATATTTTTACCACTAACCTCATGTAAATGTGTAATATTGTTGAATCTCTTTGTGAGCATTTGTCTTCTAAATTTGTTATAAAATGTAGTTTTTAAATATTGAGATAGTAAACGTTGCCTATTTCAATTTTTATATTGTCATTTTTTTTTAATCTTAGGTGTCCTTGCTGGGCAGATGATGAAAGTATATCTGCTAGGATAGTAAATAATGAAGTGCACTTCTTTGAAAACAACAACTTTGGTATGCAAACATTTCTAAGATTTGGCTTCATTGCATTCTAGATATGTCTCTTTTGCCTATCTTCACTCTTTCTGCATTTTTCTGATCTTTTCATGTTGCTTTTCAATGGGGTGGTTCATGAACTGAACCTTGAAGTTTGTTTGAGAGGGCTAGAAAACCTACATTAATTAAGCTACAGCTGCCAAGAGAGCTGCGGCCACTTCTACTGCTCTGCTGCCTATTGGCCACCACATAAGGAGGGTGCTAGGTGTTCCTTTTTCTCCCCCCCATACTCTTTCCCCCCTCCTCTCACTCGCAGAGGTTTTATAGTGTTGGCAATCCACTGACCGCACAAATCAGTCCAGGTGTTGAAAGGGATGTTAGGTGCCATCTCACCCCTCTCAAAAGCTATAGTACCAGAACAAGGCAGTGGCTTCCAGACTTAACTTGGGCAGAAGCTCTCCATAATCCCTAGTGTGGTAGCTAAGGAATTCCCCTATCAGTTGGTAGGGAAATATGAGGTCTGTCTACTAGGGTGTGGGGCCATTTGTCACTTCTGCCACTAAGCTCACTCTGATAGCTGCTCAAATGGGACTGTTGTCCCATTGCCTTATTGTGAGGGAACTGGCACCAAGTGCAGGATTCACTTCCAGAGAAAACTCCTATGTGTAGGGAAGTGATCAATTCACAGCAGGCCTTTCAGAGAGCTTGCTGTGGGGAGCAGTCACCTGTGTCCCATCCACAAAGATCCAAAGAGAGGAGCCTGTACAGAGTAGAGCAGGATGTGTCCGCGCTTCCTGTGAAGACAGCATAGTTGAAGTGGGGAGGCTCTGCCACTTGCTTTGATTGTAGAACACAAAGTATGTTCATGGGGGTTCAAAGATTTTCTTGCTGTGTGAACTTCCCCTCCAAAGTTTGTGGAATGTTTCAAACCCAAGGCTGGTTCAAAGTTTGATGGAGACGTCCCACACCATAATTGTCATACCTGAGATCATAAAGAGAAATAAATCTAGCCAAAACATCAAGTCTGAGAGAATACATAATCAAAGGTGGTTACCATGCTGCTTTTGCCAAGTAAAGAATCTTTTTATGGTTCAGTGCATCGTTCCTTGTGTACTGTCAATGGGGTATAATATAAAAATACATTAAGTAGTGCGAGTTAACAGTGTTTTGTCATTAACCTGACCATAATTGTGATTTTGCAGATACTATTGCAAATAAACTTCATTTGCAAAAAGTTAATGATTTTGTGTTATCACCAGGACCACAGCCAAGCAAGGTACCTATAATGTTTATTCACAATTCATATATTTTGGTTTTCTTTAATTCCTTTAGAAACATTGTATTTCTCTGCCTTTGTGCTACTAAGAACAGTGTATCACTAATTTAATGGTGTTGATTTAGGTTTCTGTTTATGTTCCTGGAAGCAAGGGTGCACCCTCGTTTGTAAGGCTGTATCAGTACCCTAACTTTGGTGGCCCTCAGGCTGCATTGGCCAATAAAAGTTTCTTTAAAGCTGACAAGGCGACAATGCTGTGGAATAACAAAGGTACAGCAGCTATTAATTTAATCTCTTATATTTTATTCACTAACTTCAAGGTTTGGTTATTTTGCCTTCTGTTGTTTTTGTATTCATCAAATGCAAAGACAAAAAACTTGTCTTAATGCAACATTGTTATAATTTAAACACTAAAGTTCACATAACTTGCCCACATTGCCCTTCATGATCTTGTCCCAATTTATATCTGCTCTCATTTCCTCCTAATCATCTTGCTCCCTCTACTCCTTGTATACCTTTCTTTTTCCTGAACCCTATAATTACTTCTTCCATTCTCACCTTTGCCTGCTTTTTCATGCTGCCCTGTATATTTATGCTGGACTAGAAAATCTGTTCTAGTTAAACTCCAGCCTCCAAAGGAAAATCCCACCACACCATGTTCTAATTCTTGTTGACACAGAACATATTTTCTCCTTTTTTCTCGTCCTTCTTTAAAAGCCATTTTATCCGGAAATCCTGCTTTGTCTTCTTTCCTGTACCTGAACCGGTGTCATGTGTTTAGGCTGTAATCTCTTTGAGACAAGGAGCATGCCTTACTTTCTTTTGTAAAATGCCACATACATTTGCACTGCTACATAAAATGTGTGGTAATCACCATTCCCCATACTCTTTATGACATAACTTTGTCCTACCTATATCCACACAACTCCCATTAAGTCACTTGGAATCATCTGTGAATATCTGAGAGTAGAAGCTGGCCCATTATATTCAGTTTTATATTTAACATCGTAACTAATAATCTGAAATATTCCATATATGTGTAATGTGAGCAAGTTCAAGTTACTACAAGAATCTGAACATTCATTTCATGACTTTTTGAGTGTATACATTGGAGCATGTGTTTATTTATAAAGCGGGATTTAAACACTACTTTATGTACTCATTTGTATAGTCAAAAATATAGAAAACAGACTGAAATAGCACAGACACACATTTACATAACTAACAAAACTTTATTAATACATATTTCCAGTTCCATGAATGCAGACATCACCTAATAATGTGGAAAATTCATTTTATACATAATATGTATTGTGTGTGCCTTTGTGTGTAATGGATACAATTGTACTGTGTTTAGACACTTAGATTTGTGAAACTGCAAAATATAATTACATAAAAACACACCACATATGAGATGAGCTGCATAGTCCACTTTGTGCTTTACCACTCATGAATGATGTTGGGCATTTCAAAGTCATGTTGCTAAAACTTGTATACTAATCACCAATTATTATATATACATGTGAACAGAAAGCTATGTTTATATTACATACTTTGTTTAAATGCTATTTGTGTGCGTAATTGAAATAGATATACATACAAAAGCTATTAATATGCAAATTGATTTTGTTTTATTGGTAAGCTGGCCCGTTAGTCTTGGTCAAGTGGAAAGCTTAATATAGTTATATTTGTGTTATGCATGTATAAAAATTCTCTTTACACCACTTAAAAAACAAACAAACTTACCTTTGAATAATTCAAAATGAGTGAATGGGTTTTGGTCACACTTGCTCCATCCTCTTTAAATGAAAAAAGATCACTTTGGGTTAAAAATCAAGAAAGGAAAAATTTAATTGAAAAGGAAAAGACGATAGAAAGTTCAGAGCGTGTGATAAGGCATCTATAAAGAAAGTGTCCATATACTCTTAATTATAGATTTAACAACCAGTCAAACTTAAAATTCTTTTTCTGTGTATATGGTAATTTCTGTTAGTGGAGACTAAAATGTAGAGCAGGGGTCGGCACCCTTTCAGAAGTGGTGTGCCGCGTCTTCATTTATTCACTTTAATTTAAGGCTTTGCATGCCAGTAATACATTTTAATGTTTTTAGAAGGTCCCTTTCTATAAGTCTATAATATAGAACTAAACTATTGTTGTATGTAAAGTAAATAAGGTTTTTAAAATGTGTAAGAAGCTTCATTTAAAATTAAATTAAAATGCAGAGCTCCCCGGACCGGTGGCCAGGACCCAGGCAGTATGCCACTGAAAATCAGCTCGCGTGCCACCTTCGGCATGCGTGCCATAGGTTGCCTACCCCTGATGTAGAGTCTCAGGATTACTGGATGGTTTGCATGTTTAAAAAAATCTTCTTATGTTTTGTACCCTAATAGCTACGGCTGTGCTAGTAATAGCTAGTACAGAAGTTGATAAAACAGGAGCTTCATATTATGGAGAACAAACCCTGCACTACATTGCAACAAATGGAGAAAGTGCTGTTGTACAGCTACGTGAGTGGCTTTTGGACATTTACATAGTGTTGTCATTTGTTAATGGGAATTGTTCTTAATGTATGCTAAAAATCTTACAATTTTGGTGAAAAGAGTGAACTACTGTTTGTCATTTGATTATGTTTCTGCAGTAAACAGATATTAAGGTAGTGAATTTTGTTACTTCACATGGTAGAGTTTCTATGACATCTCCCCTTTCAGTTTACTAATAGTGATGGACTATTCAAAATAAAACCACTTAAAATTCCACTTCTTGACACTTGAAAAAACTGTTAAATTGCATCATGCTTGGTGGCATATGTTTTGCTACCCTGAAGTTCAACCAAAGCATGAAAGCATCCCACATGAGGACGCCTCACCTCTTTTCGAGGACATTCCATAATAAGCATAAGACTTGTTAAACTGTTAAACAGCCACTGACTCCATTAAAAGAATATGTCACTGGTAAGAGGTTCAGGTTGTACAATGCTCATTCCTAGTCCAGTGACAAATTAAAGTTCAGTCTTTCACAACAATGTAGGTATAGAAACAGGAGCTTTGTACAGCCGTGGAAGAGGATTTTGTAGGTTTTCAGTGGGCCACCACTGCTAATTTTGGAAGATTCTGAGCTATCATTCTTGAATATCAAGACAAAAAGGGGATTTTTCCACACCAAAAACTATTCTTACTGTAGAAGTGGTGATGCTGACCAGTGGAGGAGAGGTAATGCAGAGTTGGTGGGAGGGTTATGTGGTGCAGTCGCTAAATAAAACTGAGCATAAGACATTGGGTTGAAATATTAATTTCTACCAAAACCAAAAAAAGTTACTAAAAGTTTGTTTTTCTGGAATTGTGAATGATTGGACTTCAGGAAAGCTTTGTAATCATGTTTTTTATTCAGACAAATGTAAATGATATGATTTCATAATCTTAGTTATATTTTTTCTTTAGCAAAAAATGGTCCCATTTATGATGTCGTATGGAATCCCAATTCCACAGAGTTTTGTGCTGTGTATGGTTTTATGCCTGCGAAGGCAACTGTTTTCAATCTGAAATGTGACCCTTTGTTTGATTTTGGAACTGGCCCTCGTAATGCTGCCTACTACAGCTCTCCTGGACATATCTTAGTACTAGCAGGATTTGGAAATCTCAGAGGACAGATGGAAGTATGGGATGTAAAAAACTACAAACTTATCTCCAAGCCAGTAGCATCAGATTCTACATATTTTGCTTGGTGCCCTGATGGGGAACATTTTGTAACTGCTACATGTGCTCCAAGGCTTCGAGTTGGTAATGGGTACAAGATCTGGCATTATACCGGCTCTGTGCTACACAAATGTGAAGTCCCACCGAATGCAGAAATATGGCAAGTTTCCTGGCAGCCATTTTTGGATGGAACATTTCCAGCAAAGGCAGTAACTTATCAGGCAGTTCCAAGTGAACTGCCAAGTGCTGAGCTGAAGGTTGCCCAAGCTTATAGACCACCAGCTCTGAGAAACAAGCCTATAACCAGTTCCAAGCTGGTAAGTAAACTTCATCTCAATTATGTTGTCCCATCATTTCACCTCTACTTGAAATTTGGTTGCAAACTACTTGATTAATTGGGAAAGTGGTTGGGGAATGATGACACCAATCTTGTGTGAGTTGGGTTTTTTGTTTTTGTATTTTAAGAAATAAACATTTTAATAGGCTTGTTTCACTGATTGCCCCATCTGCTCCCAGTCTGAAGGAATATGTGCTAGGAATGCTGTACTTTTATGGGGCATAGCCTCTTCCCCACACAAAACTGCCCCTTAGATCGGCAGCACAATCAGTTGCAAATGCTGCCTCCTCTTGCTGCTGCTGAACAACAAAGAGAGCTTGGGTGATAGGTAAACTGTCACTCCAGTTGTGGTGTCAGGTTCCAGAATGGTAGCCATGTTAATCTGTATCAGCAAAAACGACCAGGAGTCCTTGTGGCACATTAGAGACTAACACATTTACTTGGGAATAAACTTTCCCAGTCTTTATTCAGGCCTAATTTGATGATGTCCAGTTTGCAAATTAATTCCAGTTCTGCAGTTTCATGTCGGAGTCTGGCTTTGAAGTTCTTTTGTTGAAGTATTGCCACTTTTAGGTCTGTTATTGAGTGGCCAGGGAGACTGAAGTGTTCTCCTACTGGCTTTTGAATGTTATGATTCCTGATGTCAGATTTGTGTCCATTTATTCTTTTGTGTAGAGATTATCTGGTTTGGCCAATGTACATGGCAGAGGGGCATTGCTGGCACATAATGGTATATATCACATTGGTAGATGTGCAGCTGAATAAGCCCCTGATGGTGTGGCTGATGTGCTTAGGTCCTATGATGGTGTCCCTTGAATGGATATGTGGCCAGAGTTGGCACTGGGGTTTGTTGCAGGGTTTGGTTCCTGGGTAGGTGTTTTTGTTGTGTGGTGTGTAGTTCCTGTGAATTTTTGAGCATTTAATGTGTCTGACCTACTAAAACTAGTTTTTAAGAAAATAACAAGAGTATATTAATGGTTTGGTTTTGGGTTTTCTTACGATGAACTGCAGGGGGGAAAAAAGCTTCCTATCTTGGCTTCTTTAAGATGTAAAAAGAAAATCAAGTTCTATCTGTCCTGTTTTTTGCTTGAAGGATGAAATAAATGGTGGGTGAGCTTTCTTAGCCCTTAACTTGAGGGACAGGGCTGTAAAATTGTTAACAAAGTGCTTTGCTTCCAGTTACACTGCTCTACAGCCAAAATGCTTCTGAAATAAATGTAGTCAAACTTCATTAATTCTGGGTCACTGAGAACGAAAATGATGCTTAAAATTGTTGATTGGCTCTAGTTTTCAAGATATGCTATTGGGTCAGTGTATACAACCCTTGACATGGGAATGGCAGAGGATAAGTGAGTTATAAAGGGAAGGGATCTCAATTTAAACCAGAAATGACTAAAATACATCTTTGACTGGATCTATGAATAAATCTATGACTGGGTTTGGACAGTACTTGCTTTTTAGGCAAAACAATGAATGATGCCATCTGAAGCTGGTATTGCATCATACATGATATGAATTGCATCATGTTATTCCTAGAAGTCATGGATGATGCAATCATAACGAAGCTTACATCACTCTGCTGAACAAATTGCCCTATATCAGCTCTAGAAATCATACAGTGTCGTGCTCTCTTATTTGTCAGTGTTTGATTTTGCAAAGGGACACATCTCTGTTTAGCCAAAATGAGCAGAGATGCCTCGTACTTGTGTGAACAGTGCAGATAACTTCTGCTATGTTTGTGGTGAAGTGACTTTTGCATCACAAAAGCACAGTATAACTACTATGGTTAAGAAAGCCTATCACCTTTATTTTGGCTGCAAAATTGGAGATCAGGACAAGAGGTGGGCCCCACACATATGCTGCAACACTTGTGCAACAAATCTTCGCCAGTGGTTGAACAGGAAAAGGAAATCTATGCCTTTTGCAGTGCCAATGATTTGGAGAGAGCCAACAGATCATACCAGCAATTGTTACTTCTGCACGGTACCTCCAGTTGGCAAAGGTGTGTCAAAGAAGAAAAAGTGGACTGTGCATTATCCAAACATTCCATCAGCTATACGCCCAATACCCACGGAGAAGGACTGCCGGTTCCTGATGCACCAGAATCATTCTCACTTGAGTCAGATGAGGAAAAGGAAGAGGATGAAACTTCTGGTCCTCAACCATCAATGTCACAGCACCCACATTTTCTCCCATCCTCCTCCTCTGAACCACACCTCAGAACACAAGCTGAACTGAATGACCTTGTCAGGGATTTGGAACTACCCACGAGTAAGGCAGAACTGTTGGGCTCCAAACTACAGCAGTGGAATCTCCTGGCAGGTGATGTTAGGGTTTCCATGTTCCGTGACCGTCAAAAGGATCTCGTCCCATTCTTCTTCATGGAAGGTGATCTTGTAGCCTGCAACAACATCGATGGTGTGATGGCAGCCCTCAACATCGTTCACGATCCAGATGAGTGGAGACTCTTCGTTGATTCATCGAAGACGAGTCTTAAAGCTGTTTTGCTGCATAATGGCAATGTTTTGCCATCAATTCCAGTTGGTCATGCAGTCCATATGAAGGAAACCTATGACAACATGAAACAACTTTTGAGGTGCATAAACTATGACCAACATCAGTGGCAGCTTTGTGGCGATTTGAAGGTTGTTGCTCTCTTGCTTGGTCTGCAAACTGGATACACAAAGTACTGCTGTTTTCTCTGCGAATGGGATAGTCGTGCAAGAGATTCCCACTACATCAAGAAAGATTGGCCAGTCCGACAGTCATTGGAGCCTGGGAGGAAAAGTGTTCAGCATCCACCACTTGTTGAATCAAGGAAGATTTTGTTACCACTCTTACACATCAAGCTGAGTCTGATGAAGAACTTTGTCAAGGCCATTGACAAAACACAAGCAGCTTTCAAGTACCTCCGTGGAAAATTTCCAAGGTTAAGTGAAGCTAAGATAAAGGAAGGTGTCTTTGTTGGTCCTCAGATTCGTGAACTTCTTCGAGATGATGCATTTGACCATGCACTGCGTGGCAAGGAAAAGACGGCATGGAAAGCCTTCCAGTCAGTGGCAATACATTTTCTCGGAAACAACAAGGCAGACAACTACAGGTTGTTGGTGGAAAACCTCTTCAAGATATACAAAAGCCTTGGTTGCAACGTCACTAAAGATACATTTTTTGCACACTCATCTAGATTTTTTTCCACCGAACTGCGGAGCAGTGAGCGACGAGCACGGCGAGCGATTTCACCAGGACATTGCAACAATGGAGAAACGCTATCAGGGCAAATGGAGCCCATCAATGCTTGCAGACTATTGCTGGACAGTGACAAGAGATGCTCCATTTAATGAATACAAGAGACAAGCCAAGAAGCGCCGAGTAGACACTGAATAGGACTAAACTATGTACATAATAGTTTTTTGCCTTTTGTTTCAAAATACATTTTATTTATATAACCCTTTTGCTGATTTTTAAAGTGTTACATAAACAGGACAGGTGAAATATTATCATGTAAAGCAACCATAAACACATGAAAAGACCTAAGTTTACAATTTATGATTAAAACTCTACTATCTACACCATATACATAGACATAAAATGTAAAAACTTAAATATCTTAGAAACAGTAGCCAATCAGTTGTTTTAATTGTCATATTTGAATTCAGCACATCAAAATACATAATAAATATCACATTTTATCTCTGAAGCAGATGACTTCTAAAAAAAATGTAGACCAGTGTTATCCATCAGGCATTTGAGTTAAATGGGTGTAAACAAAAAGCAAAGTTCTAAATAGTCTGACTAAAAATCACTTTCCCATTCAGTTGTTCTTGTACTTGCTTTAGTACTTTTCCAGCCATCTACAGATGCCTCTAGGAGAGACAGGACAGACAAGTCCTAAAAGGCTAGTGTAAGAAACAAAGGAAAATCTTTTTAGGGGTGACGCTTTTATTTTCAGGCTGCTTTCAATCGTCAAAACAAGCAAGAAGGGCATACATCCATTTTTTTGTCATTTGCAAGTCACCTTTGAACTGTGGCACTTTAACACGTAGAAAAGTTTTTCTAGAGTTTTCATTCTTTTGTAGGATATTTTGAAGTATGGCACATACATTTCAGAAATGTCAATCTTATGTATCCCTTAGCATGAGGAGGAGCCACCTCAGAACATGAAACCACAACCAGGAAATGGTGATAAGCCATTATCTAAGATGGCACTTAAAAATCAAAGGAAGCACGAAGCAAAGAAAGCTGCTAAACAGGTACTGCTAGTGTCAGCCCTCTTAGGGATGACATTACATTAACTTTTGCAAATGTGTTCACTAGCCCTGCAGTAACAAGCTTTGGATTGCGTTAAAAGTAATATATCTATTCATAGCCATGTGTGCTAAATTTCAGGGGACTGGATGGCACATGTGATATACCTTTTAAGTCATTCACTTGAAATTGGCCCAGATTGATAGTGGATGACAGTTGTTACCATCAGTTGGTTGTTCATTAGTCTATGTGAAGTGAAATGAATTGGAAGCGTCAGTTCTGTTCACATAAACATCAAACACTTCATCCTTCCAGTCCCTAAGATTCTGCTCAATTCTTTGCAATCTCAGGTGAGAGGCAAAAGACTGAATTGTTCTGAAAACCAAAATACTGTCTCACCCCTTAGATGGGGTCTTTCTGTAGGTCAGGGTGGAGGCATGATAGCAGGGCAGAGCAAATAAGCTTGTACTTTTGCAGCTACCTGTACTATATCTGTTTTATGGCTAGATGACAGATTTCAGCTTTTGATGTTAGCTCTACAACTTCCACAATTACTAAAACACCTTTCTAAAGTGTATAATACTTTTTGCTTAGTAAATTAGACCTGATTTTGGTTTTTCTCGTAGTGGAGAGGATGGACCATTATAAGAAATATTTGTGGATGTATATTTGTTGTTTCATTCCTACCAATTTCATTATACTAAGCATGTTTCTTGTCTCTCTCTGTGGGAAGAAAGAAGACACAGTATATCAGAATTCTAATATTATAGCTAACATCTTCTGATAGGAGCTCTGTCTCAAATAACATAACATGTATAACTGAAAACTGTTCACAAACGATAGAGAGCACCACAGGACTAGTGAAAGGGAGAAATATTCAACAGCTTTTCTAGGTTTCCATGTTATAAAACCACAGAAGTGTTGTTTAAATGGTTTACAGGAACAGTAGATGAAGTGTATTAACTTACAGGAGGCCAAAACTGATGGGAACCAGGAATCAACACCATCTCCAGTATTACAGAATGTTCCACGCAGCACTCTGCCTTCTGTGACATCAGGAGACCCTGAGGTAGACAAAAAAATAAAGAATTTGAAAAAGGTGAGACATTTTTCTAATGAAGAATAGTTTCTTCTTGGAGGAAGTCCTGAAGGGCTAGTCTGATTGTGGAGGTGACTAATAGCAGTGAGGTGTAGGGTGTACATAGAGCATACACCTCAGGCAACTACTCTCCTCCGCTTTCTCATAGTGTAAAGTAGCACAACAGTAAGCACTTAAAAATGGGCCTGTCAGTATAGTGTCTAAGCATGTAAAAAAATTGAGACTTGTCCAGAACAGCACTAGTTTTTTCACCTCCTCTTCCATTCTCAAGAACTCCTGAGTATTGGACAAAGACTCTCTTCAAAAGAGCAGATAGTATAACTGGTCACTATTGTGAAGGAACTAAGTGATCTTCCTAACCTTGCTTTGCAAATCCTAGTCTCATTTAGGACTACTCAGATCTATTCATGAAGAAAGTAAGATAACCTTACAACCTATTTTTGTTTCTATTGGTGTGAAATTCTGGTTTAGGTATCTAAAGTCTATGTATTTCTATTGCTAAGTCTCCACGTCAGAGTATCTCCGTCTCTGTTAAGCTGATCAACTCTAAACCCAGAAAACTGAAAATTTCTGTTCCTCTCTTGGCTCACCCATACTTCTGTTTTTCACAGAAACTGAAAGCTATTGAGCAGCTGAAGGATCAAGCAGCTACTGGAAAACAGTTAGAGAAAAACCAGGTATTACTAACTTGCATGTGTTTTTATTCAGGATCATACTTCTTTTCAATGTACTTAAAGGCATGTCTATATGTTCAGCACTGCAGCTATACCATGCAGTGCATCTGGTGAAGATGCTCTGTGCTCATGGCATAATAAAACCACCTCCTTGAACAGCAGAAGCTATTTCAGCAGGAGAAGTTAATCCATAGTACATTTCAAATATAATCCTGGTTAAGTGCCTATAGGAGTGGTTCCCTGTCTCTCTCCCATGTCAAAATCAAATGAAGTGTAAGAACTTACTTTAAAAAATTAGTATTTTTATACGCTATCAATTTTCATGCATAATTTAAACATTAAAACAGAATGTGGTACTATATCAGCTTCTGTGTATTTTGAGTCTTTATAATGCTTGCTGCTGTTAGATTACTGCAGTCTTATTCTTTGCTATTAGTTACATATTAACAATGATGTACATTATTTATTGCATTGAATATATTGCTGTTTTACTCCTATGTAATAAGCAAAATGTATGATCTTGTATTTTTTTTCCTAGTTGGAGAAAATTCAGAAAGAGGCTGCTCTCCTAAAGGAGCTAGAAGATTTGGAACTGGGATTTTAAAACTGTACTGAACAGAAATTAGATTGTTACACAAAATCAGTGCAAAATGAGGTGCATTTTAACCTGAACAGAACAAAGAATATCCTTCAGCTACAAGTGGCTGAGGAAGGACAAGTTTACATATTTGCTCTACACCTACGTACGTTAGCCCTTTTTCTGAAATCTGCACATGTGCAAAATTGTAATCAAACAATGTATTTTCAGTCAGTAATTCCTGCTTCCATTGAAAACCAGAAACACATTCGCTCACAGTTTTAAAAGGGTGTTGCTTAAAAATCAAAACAAATATTTTTTTTGTTTGTTGTGTTTTTGGCTTTTTGGTTGGTCTACCAATTTGATAGCTTTATTAAACTTAAGATACATGTGACCCTTATGCAATAATAGGTTTGAAGACAATAATAAAGAGCATTTAACATTAAAGAATTGTTGGTTTTGTGTTATCAGGTCAGAACTTTTAAATTGTATCAACCATTTCCAAATTACCGCAAACTTGAAATCTAGTAAATTTCTAAAAATGAATTTAAAGTATTTTCAGTTGCTACACCTGCCCCTATCTTTCCCCATACCCATTTGTTGTAGTTTTGCAATCACATTTTCCTCTTTTAAAAATAAAATCCTTTCCCCTTTTGCTGGGTTTCTGTATGTGACCAACACAAACAAAAAGGAAAACAGATTATATGAGGAAACCACTGAAACTGGCTCTACACCAGGTGCTATCAAATGCAAAAAATAAACTGAGAAAAGGAAAATTTGATGATCTCTCTGTTTATAGTAGTAATAGGCCTAATTCTGCAGCCTGATTCATATGGGTGACCCTTAAACCAATGTAGAGTCTCAGTGAAGTAAATGGAGCTTTGCATAGAGGTAGGAGATTGGCCATATGGATGAGAATAAAAAAGTTTGGGGCCGTGGATGTTACTTGAATAGTAGATATTTTTTAAAAATCAGATAAGTATATTTTTTTAATTGATGATCCATTAAATTGTCACGGAAATACACTTGCAAATCTCTAATTGACCACTGTTTTCATGGTATAACATTTTCCATTCTTTAAAAAGTAATCTTTTTTTACATTTTGTTTCTGATACACAATGTGCAATTGCATTTTATTGATTTACATTGTGTAAATGTTCTCTGTTTTTGTAACAAATAACAGTCAACAGTTTTCTACTGACAGTTTTGAAGAAAATAAGGATTTAAAGATTTTTACAATTTTATGTTAGAAGAATAAATCATAATTTAATTTTGCATCTATCTGGTGTCTCCCTCAGTTAATCTGATTTTAAAATGTATTTGTTTGTAGTTTGTTTGAAATACATTTAGACATTATGCGTTGTAACGTTAGTATCAGTGCATTACCACATTTGTTAAAGGAAAAACATACGAGACTGTTACCAAAAAAGGGAAAAAAAAAAAGAAACCTTTAATTTTACACTGAATTCAGCTTGTTTGATTTTGTGTCTTGGTTGAAAACAAATGATCTTGACCTTTCAGAATACTGTAAAAGTGAGTCATGTTCAATAGAAATTCTTGTGCAAAAATCTACTCCTCATTTTAAAGCAGTGGTTTTCAGCTTGTAGTCTGTGAATCCGTGAAGGTCTGCATATTATGTTAAGATTTCCAAAGAGGTCTGTACCTACATTCAAAATTTGTTAGAGGTCTGCAAATTAAAAAAGGTCGAAAACCACTGTTTTAGAGGACTTCACAGTTCCTTAATGCAGCAACAATCAGTGGAAATGCAATGGTTGCCCTCTAGTGAAAGAATCACATTACTGTTCAGATAAAAACGAATTTTCACTGGTGGTAGTGCAGAACATAAGAATTTGGAATCAAAGTGAATCATAAAACATTGGAGATTAAAAAGACTTACTTAAACCCTCCATTCCATCTCTTTTTCCAATGTCTGATTGTTTTCTACAGTACATTTCCTGGTTTGACCAGTTTGGTTATAAATGTCCAAAGTGATCGGGCTTCTACCCTATTCTCTGACAATTGTACATCCTAAAAAGTCTGTCAAGAAGTATTTCCTGTTATGTGGCTTAAATTTCTTCTTTTTAAAATTACACCTCCATTTACTGTGTTGCATAGTTCCTCTCTCTCTTTGTGGTTAGTACCCTTTAAAAACGTAAAAATGGTTTATGTATCACATAGATTGTTAATTATTTCTTAACCATTAATATTTAGCTCTGTCAATTTTTTCTAATAAGTCAAACCTTCTAGCTTCTCTTTCCCCCCAAATGCATAAAACAACTCTTAATTCATATGACAATCTGTGTTACAATTAAAGGGGCTCAGAGCAATTCAAAATGAGAGATTATTACAAACATTAAAAATGAAGGAAATAACAATAGCTGGTGTGCATGCATTTTCTAGTTATTAAAGAAACAGTTTATTTGCAAGCTAGTCAACTTTTTTTTTTTTTTTTTGAAACTAAGTACTGTTGGTTATTACAGTTTCCCTGCCAATTTTTTTGTGGTTCTGTTGAACTTTTTTCCTATTTTTATAAAGCTTTCTCTTCCCTGTTGCTGTGTGACATACCCACACAAGCAACAAGAAGAACTAGCCATGCGCAAAGTGCTGTCAAGTCCAGAAAACAGACTGGAAAAATAGAATAGTTTCTTATCTTGACATTACAGTATCCTTAAGTGCTACTTCTAATGGTAGTAAGCTTAAAATAAACAAGGTACGCATATGATTTTTAACCCTTTAAGGCTGCTGCCAGAATTAAGTAACTTGACATGACTCCCATTATTTTAGTGCTTAGAGGTTTTCTATAATATCTAATTTTGAATTGTGCCTAGCAATCTGAACTATTAATCATCTTTTTGTTGGGAAAAATATCATTATGGCTGACTGGCTATTCAGTTTAGATTAGTGGTCCTTTCTGAAGATTGCCTAACATTGATGTCCTGAGAAAATGTATAGTTATGGAGACAGTCCTTTCCTAGTGCAGCTGCTACAGCCCTTGAGCCCTTTGAAACTAAGAGCTGTAGTCACAGAGCACATGAGACTAGGAGCAAGCATCTGACCTGCAGGAACCCAAATACAAGCCTTCCTGTCTCTTTTGTTGAAATAGCAAAGATGAGAGACCCAATGCTCAGGAGAAAGTGCTACTAACTCTAATTTTGTTAACAGTCTTGTGATATTTGGTGCTTTACTTAAAGCTCCTAGGAACAAGTGATTATGCGAGATTGTCCGCTTTTTATTTTTTAAAAAAGTTTCTAGCCCTCATAATAGCAGAGAAAACTTGAAAAATTTTACTCGTGTACCTTTAAAGGGTCAAAACTAGGGTTGTCAATTAATTGCAGTTAACTTACACAATTAAGTCAAAAAGATTAATTGTGCTTAACAATAGAATACCAATTGAAATTTATTAATTTTTTGAATGTTTTTCTACATTTTCAATATTGATTTCAATTACAACACAGAATACAGGGTGCATAGTGCTCACTTCATATTATTTGTATTACAAATATATGCACTGTAAAAATGATAAAAAAAGGAACAGTGTTTTTCAGTTCACCTCATACAAGTACTGAAGTGCAATCTCTTTATCCTGAAAGTGTAACTTACAAATGCAGATTTTTTTAGGTTGCATAACTGCACTCAAAAACAAAATTATGTAAAACTATAAAGCCTACAAGTCCACTCAGTCCTCCTCCTTCTTCTGCCAGTCGCTAAGACACATAAGTTTATTTACATTGATAGGAGATGCTGCTGCCTGCTGCTTATTTACAATGTCACCTGAAAGTGAGAACGAGCATCTGCGTGGCATTTTTGGAGCTGGTTTGGGAAGATATTTACATGTCAGATATGCTAAACATTCATATTCCCCTTCCATGCTTCAACCACCATTCCAAAGGACATGCTTCCATGCTGATGATGTTCATTAAAAAATAAAATTAATTCATTTTGTGACTGTACTCCTTTGGAGGAGAACTGTATGTCTCCTGTTCTGTTTTACCTGCATTCTGCGTATGTTTCACGTTATAGCAGTCTTGGATGATGACCCAGCCACATGTTCATTTTAAGAACACTTTCACAGCAGATTTGACAAAACGCAAAGAAGGTACCCATGTGAGATTTCTAAAAATAGCCATAGTACTCAACCCAAGGTTTAAGAATCTGAAGTGCTGTCTAAAATCTGAGAGGGATGAGGTGTGGAGCATGCTTTTAGAAGTCTTAAAAGAGCAACACTCGGATGCTGACACTACAGAACCCAAACCACCAAAAAAGAAAATCAGCCTTCTGCTAGTAGCCTCTGACTCAGATGATGAAAATGAACATGCATCAGTCCACACTGCTTTAGATCATTATCAAGCAGAACCCATCGTCAGCATGGAAGCATATCGTCTGGAATAGTGGTTGAATATGAATCTTTAGCGCATATGGCACGTAAATATCTTGCAACACCAACTACAACAGTGCCATGCAAATGCTTATTTTCACTTTCAAGTGACGTAAATAAGAAGCAGGCAGCATTATCTCCTGCAAATTGTAACCAGCCTTGTTTGGTTGAGCAATTGGCTGACCAAGAAGTAGGATTGACTGGACTTGTAGGCTCTAAAGTTTTATATTGTTTTATTTTTGGATGCAGGTTTTTTACATGATTCTACATTTGTAAGTTCAACTTTCATGATAAATAGATTGCACTACAGTACTTGCATGAGGTGAACTGAAAAATCTAATTCTGTTTTTTACAGTGCAAATATTTGCAATAAAAAAGCACTGTACACTTTGAATTGTGTTGTAATTTAAAATATATATATAAAAATGTAGTAAACATCAACAATATTTAAAATAAAATCTATTCTGTTGTTTAGCAGCATGATTAGCTGTGATTATTTTAATCATGTGATTAATTGTGATTAATTTTTAATCACTTGACAGCCCTAGTCAGAAACCCAAAGGCAAATAAAAAGAGCATTTATTTCGTTGATCTCATTTCTTTTTATGGTTCCTGACTCATGATTTTTGAATACTCTGTACCTGTGGGGTTTCCCACCTGGTGCTTGTCAGCATCTGCACTGCCCAGCTCTCCAGTAGCACCTGCCTCCCACAGCTCCTCTCCTACCCCCATCTTGCTGGAGGAGAGGCTCTTAACAGCTTCTGGCAGGCCCTTTGATTGGCCCCAAGTGTCCTAATTAACCTAGAGTAACCCCTGTTCAGGTACCAGGGGAAAAGGGACCTGCTTATCCTGGGACTAATATACCTGCCTTCCACCACTCTTCAGTAGTCATCTAGCCTGACCCTGTCACTATATATATGCATAGACCATAACACGTCAACAATTTCTTATTTATGTGAAGGCCAATGAGAAGCTTATATGACTAAACACCATGGCTGAAAAGGCATCCTGGCGACTCTGGTCAGCACTACCAACCAGACCATTAAAAGTCTGGTTAGCAGTGCAGCAGGGGCCTGGGGCTAAGGCAGACTCCCTGGCTCTGCGTGGCTCCTGGAAGTGGTTGACAAGTCCCTGCAGCCCCATGGCACATGGCCAACCAGGGAGACCCTGCCTGCTGCCCCCACCTGAGGGCCAGCTTCGCAGCTCCCATTGGCTGGAAATTGCAACCAATGGGAGCTGCGGGGATAGTGCCTGCGGACACAAGGGCAGCATGAGGAGCCTCCCTGGCTGCCCATGTGCCTAGGGGCTACAATGACTTGGCAGCTGCTTTCTGGGAATGGTGGTAAGTGTCACCAGGACCCTACACCCTGAATCCCCTCCTGCATGCCAATCCCCTGCCCCAGCCAGGAGTCCCCTCCTGCACCCAAATTCCCTCTGGGAGCCCGCACTCTACCACATCCCAACCACCTGCCACAGCCCTGAGTCGGCTCCTGCATCCCAAACCTCTCATTCTCAGACCCACCACAGAGCCCACACCCCCAGCTGGAGGCCTCTCTCTCCCCCCCACACCCAACTCCTTGCCCCAGGCCAGAGCCCCCTCCCACATCTGGAACCCACACTGCCAGCCCAGAGCCTATATCCTCCTACACTCCAGCCTGGAGCCCTCTCCTGCATCTGAAACCTCTCATTCCAGCCTCACCCCAGAGCCCGCACCCCAACCCCCTGAACTATCCCAGTGAAAATGAATGAGGGTGGGGAAAAGCGAGCAATGGAGTGAGGTGGGATGGAGTGAGCAGGGGGCAGGGCCTCATGAAAAGAGCAGGGCTAGGGTGTTCAGTTTTGTGTGATTAGAAAGTTGGCAACTCTAGTACTGAGAAGTCAAAAACCAGATGCCTGGCAACCCTACTCAATACCAGAATATCTCTATCATCACCCTGAACAACCAAAATATCTGAATAGATGATTTGTGCCTCCAGCAATGATTTTAATGCTGCTATTTAACTTTTTTTGTAGAAATGATGGAAATGAAATCTGCCTACGTGTTAATCTGACTTTGAGTGACATAACTCCACCTGAAAGAGGCTTATTTTGTTAAAACCCTCATCTTCCATATTTTTTTTATCAACCCAAGTCTTGATACAGAGAAGAGCCAGGAGATTAGGAGAAAGTAAATAACTTAAACTTCTTCCCTAAGAATGAGTTGGGAAAAAGGAGAGGGATTTGGTAGCTGCTAGACCAAAGGATTATTTGTCTTTTGCATAGCCCGACGACTCTCAGGTGAGTATGAAGATTGTGTGGAGTGTGACAAAGTGGGAATTTTCTGGAATATATAATGCTGCATGTGGTTTGGTTTCCCTCTGTAATTTGCCAGTTGGGACAAAAGGGCTAATATTGCTGCTGGAACAGTACAGGAGACTCAGGTGTGTGTCACCTGACTGGCGGAATGAATAGGATCCTTAAGGGACTGGTGGAAACTGACACAAATCTACAAGGGTTCCAGAGAAACAATGCAAGCTCCAATAAGGCATCACTCAACACTCTGGAAGCTCTGGCAAGAGGGGTTGTGAGCTCAGGATGGCACTGTCTGTACAACAAAGGATTGAGACATGACCAGTCAGGATAAAGTGTGAGCTCCTGGAGGAAGTTGGCTGTTGTCTCCTGGGACTGACTAAAGAGATCAGAGACAGACAGAGTCTAGTATGGAGTTCACTGCAGCTTGGTTGGTGAATTGTACTGGCTTGACCAGAATGGATTATGCTTTAACCTTTATTTCTCTATGCTAATTTAAGGACTTCCAAGGCTGCATTCCAGTTGACTAAATCCTACTCTGTTTTGAAAAGGCAGTATAGTGCTGGGATGCATTAGTTCCTGCAGAGCATTAAAGTTTCTAACCAGCAGTCTGTCTTAACTGGATTCACTGGACGGAGCTCACGGTGTGAGACGAGACTGGTGGAGCGTAGAAACTCAGTCTAGGAGAAGGCGAGGCCACGTGGCCTATGCTGATGGATGAGTGAGATTCCTTGAGGGTCTGCTACACTGCAGAGGTTCCTCTAAGAAAATGTTCTTCCAAGACAACTAAATGTTGACAAATTTGATAGTGCTTGCGTAGAAATACAAGAAGTCTAAACACTGGATGAGTGAACTTGAGTGCCTAGTATTCAGTGAGGCTAGTGATGTAATAAGCATCATAGAGAGTTGGTGGAACAATGATAATCAATGGCCCTCAGTAAAACCTAGGAACAAAATATACAGGAATGACAGAGCAGGTCTTGAAGGCATGGGGTGTGGAATGTCACTGTATGTGAAAGAAAGGATGGCATCAAATACAGTACAAATCTGAATAAATCAAACAATATCATAGCCTCTCTAGGGATAGATATTCCATGCTTGAATAATATATGGCAGTGGGAATATACTACTGATCACCTGAGCAGGATGAGGGTTGTGAGGGTGGAATGCCTAGGGAGACTAGAGAGGCAATAGAAACAGAAAACTCAGTAATAATGGGGGATTTCAACTATTCCCATATTGGGTGGGAACATGGCCCCTTAGGATGGGATGCAGAGATTACACCCTCCTACCGACCCTCCCCCCCACGCTTCAAGCAGTGACTGAAGCAGAAACCTCAGGCCTCTGCGCAAACACCCTCCTCTCGCGCGCCCCCGCGCGGACAGGGTTTCGCGCCCACTGGCGTGTGTTTGTGTGTGTGAGAGAAGGGAGGGGTCCGGTGCCTGTCACCTCACGTCACGTGACCTGTCCTGCGCGCTGCGTTTCCTGCTCCCGTGACCTTGCGGTGGGGGCGGGTTCGCTCGCCTCGCGGCCGGCGCGTGCTCAGCCTCCATTTGCCGGTGCTGAGGGACGATGCGGACGCTGGTGCTGCTGTTTCTCCTGGCGGCGGGGCTGGGCCGGGCCGCGACGGAGCAGGGGGCCCTGCCGGCCAAGAAGCTGCGCATGGCCTACACCACGGGGCCGCTGCTCAAGTTCCAGATCTGGTCAGTGCGCGCGCGCGCTGCGCCTCCCCGCGCCCGGCTCCGTCTAGGCCGATCCAGGAGTCGCAGCCCCGTGTCCGCGCCGCTGCCGGGAATGTCGGGGCCTCCAGCCGCTTCCTCCCCAGCTCCTCCGCTCTGTACGCAGGCGGGGCGCCCTGTGCCAAGCCCGAGAGCCGTGGGCAGTGATAGAGCCTCGCCTCCCTCCCCGGCTGTTCCCCGGTTCGGGCGCAGCACCGGTCCCTGCTCGCTGCGGCTCGCGGAGGCTGCGGGCTGCCCGGCGCGGTAGCTGTCAGCGAGGGGTTTCCAAGCTTCGTGGGTGGCCAGGCTGCTGCTGGGAAGATTTGACAGGCGGGGGCTAGTCAAACCGGACTTAGTCTCCCCGATGTTGCGTGTGTGGGTTATGAGCTCCGGGTATCGCCCTACCTCCGTCCCTCCCTCTCTTTTTCTGTGCCGGGGAGTTCTACAGATGAACGGGAAATTGCTGGTTATGTAACATTTCACCTTGTGTTTGTGTGTAGTGCTCAATGTCTCCTTCCCGTTCTCCTTGTACTTCTTTACAGTAGTGAGACTCAAATAAGAACTTGATTTAGATCCTAAAATGAGTAAAGTTGAGATCCTCTACGCATGCAGTATGAGTGTAGTGTGTGTTGGGACCCAGAATGACTTGCATTTCTTTAATCAGGGTTTAAATTATGGATTTGGATAAGTGATACCTATAAGAAATCTGAAGACTATAGAGAAGCAATTACTACTCGGTCTAAAACCTTAGCAGGACCTCTTTTGAACATGAAATGTTTAATGATGAATTCTTCTGATAGCTGAATCAGCGTTGAATACATTTTTGTCCTTACCTTTATGATTTCTGCTTCTTTAAAAGCTCTGAGTTATTCCTTGTTACATGAATCTCTGGTATATTTTAATGTGGATTTTTGGGGGGCCAAATCTGTAGTAGTAGTAGTCTCTTAACCCCTTTCACAGCAAATGTTAATTTTAAAAAAATGTTTCTGCTTTTCAGGACTGTTTTTAAGCTGCTCTTGTGTACTCTGTACACCAGCATAGCAACCCATCACAACTGGGACTCAGAGACAGAACAGTAAATAATTAAACAACAACCAAAAAACAAAAAAAACCCTTCCCTGCTGCCTTAGTGTCTTAAAATAACATAGAGGCACTTGCAGTTTTTTATGCTGTTGCTGGAACTTTATAAAGTTAATATTCAACAGAGAAAATATCTTGATAGAAATTGAACAATAGTTTTGAAGTTACCTATGCACTTGAATTTATATAATAGCCAACTTTAGGTATAATAGAAGACACATTGCTCTAGAAGGGGTTCATAGAGCACTGTAAGATTAAAACAGAAGTATTAAACAACCACTTCAAGGGCAGAATCCAGCCCAGTTTCCTGATTGACATCTGTAGGGCAGAACTGGATTCTGCAGGATCTGAGCTTTAATTTTTAAAAAGTAAGTTACTCATGATTGTGGAGAAAGCCTTTCAGATATGAACAGAGTTTAGACAACTGTGGTTTTGTCTTGAGTCTGCAGACAATGACTGAGGTGTGCACTTATCTGGCTCAATTATTCTTAGTGGGATGCAGGCTCTCAAGATTAATGATGACCCTTCATTTTAGTAACTGTCTAACTTCTGATCATTTTATCTGACAGGAAGGTGGGAATTGTGAGTTGATGCAGAAGAGAAAATGCTGAGTGAAGAAAGGAGAGGATACATAAAAATAGGGAATGGGGAGAAGTGTGAGGATCAGGAAGGTAGAGAAAAGGCAGAAGCAGTGGTGGTCCTGAAGGTCAGTGTAGTTTCCTTCTCAGTGATGTTGAAGAAGGTTTACCAAATAGCTAAAAGTTTAGTTATTACATAAAGGACATGTTCTACCTTTGGGCTTATGTTATTAGAAGCTCTGCTGTGAATTGATGGTAGTATATAGCATATATTTAATACTAATGCGCATAGACAATAATTTTAAGAAGGAATTTGACCATTTCAAAAAATGAGTTTTCTACCTTTGAAACTAACTTTTATCCTATGGCTTTTTTGTACAGAGTGGGGACATGTCGTCAATTAAATGTTATATTTGATGAGCAGCTGAGTTTCTAGCCAAATTTATTTTTTTAAAAAAAGTCACATCCTTAACAGAATATTTAGACTTAGGTATCACAATTTCATATTAAAATTAAGTATTTGTAAAGGTGCTAGCTGTTGAAAGGAAAAACATGTTTTGACAGGATGTAAGTTGAAGAGTAATTTTGAAATGCTTGATTTTAAAACAGAGATGACATATCTAAATTTGTTTGTAGTGAAGAACTTTGTGAAAGATGTATTTTATCGGCATACAAAATGGTCCCTCCCAAATCAGTGAAGGATCAGTAACAGAAATAGTACTTCATGTATCATTTAAATAAGATACATATATTAAATACAGTATTCCAGACTGATGTGTTCCATAGTGCTTCAAACCCAAACAAAAGTTACACTAGGGATCAGAAATAGAACTATGCTACATCACTGCCAAAAATATGCAGGAAAGAGTATACCTTACCTTCATTTAGTATTGATCATGTGTGATAGGAGAAGATACATCTAGCTATGTGTCATAAGTTTTATCAGAACTAGTTATTTTGTCTGATATCTCTGGTGTAATTTTCCTCAAGTGCTGCCAGTCTTTGTGAACAGCATTCAGAGCAGTAGACATCTGATGTCATTAGCATGCTAGCATTCCCTACTGTGCAGTAGTCCCCAAATTTTTCCTTTTGCGTGCCATCCCCACCCCCCCAAAATAGAATGTGTCCACACTCTCCTGGGCTGGGACTGGAGTGGCAGCTGGGCTGGCGAGGGGTGGGAATGGGGGCTGGAGGCCAAGAGTATGAGCCAGGAACAGAGCTAAGGCTGCAGTGTGGGGCTGGGTGGCACTATCTTCCCACCCCCTTGTGTGGGCTAGACTAGGCCCCACCGCACCACCTCAACAGTCCTCTGTGCCCCTCTGAAGGGGTGTGCCCCACAGTTTGGGAACCACTGCCTGACTGAGATGCCATTTTAGCAGGAAAGAAAAATTCCATGTTAGAGCAAAAATGTGCACCCCAAGTCCTTAAAAATTAATGGAATTGTTTCATATTGGTCTTAGTGATTCTATAAAACACTGCAAGTAACAAACTTTGTCAAAATAATACAGCTCTTCATTTTCTTACTATTTATCATATATTTTCATATATTAATGAAAGTGCTATCAGATTTTACCTGAAACAGTTTTTACATTGTGACATAGGTGTGCATCTTCATAGTTTACTAGATTAAACTAGCATGTTTGACCTGTATTCGTCATCTAAATTCTTCTCTCCATAATAATTTTAGTGGACAGTTGCTTTGACATCAGTCTATTCACTTTTGGAATGATATAACTAAAATTACCTGTTCTTGACAGGTTTTAGAGTAGCAGCCATGTTAGTCTGTATCTGCAAAAAAAACAGGAGTAAAATTTGTTAGTCTCTAAGGTGCCACAGGTACTGCTATCCTTGACAGTCTGTGAAACATTGTGCTTAGTTGAAACTACTGGAAATGCAACAGTGTATCATAGTTTTATAGGAAAGCTCTTTTGTTCAAAATCTCAGAGTAAAATTGTGTGCATGCAAATGCAATTTTCCTGTCATGACTAATTTTCTTGGATTGTCAAATAGTTTAATTGCCTTTTTAAACTATTTTAAATAGTTACTTAGGTTTAATGGTATTTGGTTCATAAAACTATCTTATATATGTCTCATGGTAAACTTACAGTTTAAAATACTTAAATCTAGTTATTTTAATAATGTTTTGAATGCTCCTGCTAGCCAATGATTGGGGCATTCCATACAAGTAAAAATAAAGGCTTGTTTTCTGCTTAGGTTCTTACAGTGGCTCCGTCTATGCTGTGACAGTTCAGAATGTCTGTGACAACTGCTATGGAAGCTTCCCCAACTCCCAGACTGGTGTTAGATTTAGAAAAGATCCTCTTAAATGTTACAACACTGAAATATTCACTCACTTCAAAGGCTATAAAATGGGGAAACTTAGTGTAAACATGCAGTACTGCACATTTTTTTAAAAGGAACTTCTGACTCCTTATGGGTTGACTCCATGCTCCAAGAAGAGGATTTCTTGGCATCTGTGGTGTCAGATGTGTGCTCTGGAGTGTTTCAGTGAACAAAAACAAACATAAAAGACTCTAAAGTGTGGGGGAGCGGTGTCATAATTTGTGCTAAATAATCTCCTTACTATTTGGTGAGGGAGCATTCATTACATGTTTACTGAAGTTGATGTAATTTTTGTATTTTGTTGGCAGTTCACTGCTAGCGCTGTTCCCCTACAGTCTGTTATCGTCATTTTCAGTGCTGTCTGAGCATAGATAATTTCGTTTGTAGAAAGTCCAGCTATTTATAATAGGCTGGACTGTCCAAGACAATAACAAAACCATGTCCTTTCTGTTGAATTCTTGGCCTCTGTTCTACATCTGAAAAAGGCAAGAGAAGGATAAGGTCAGGCAATTCAACATATAAGTTGATAGTGAACTACTACTGACTTGTTATGTTGTTTTGTCTCAAAGTGCTGGAGACATCACATTTGATCATGCTGCTACAAATTCTGTCCTCTTGTTGTCATTGGAAGCATTCTCTTCATTATACTGTAACCCCTTCAGCCAGTTTCCAAATTGCTTTCCAGTATGGCACTTTTGAGTGTATATCTCACAGCATTAAAGATATTTAACCAGTCTCTGATGCACAGACTTTTTATGTAGGAAGCTGTTACGTGTTGGAAGCTGAGAGGAAATTGGATTGCAGTGATGCTGTTGTAAAAATGTAGAGTTGTTAATTGACCCTGAAATCTCCTAATATTAAATTCATGTTGGCCTATCTTGAGTATAATAGCACAGTACTTTGAAAATAGGTATGGCATGTGAAATCAGTGTCTGAGCTTCCAAAATAATCAGTTTGGTTTAATCACAAACCACTTTATTTTTTCTTGATATGATGGATTTAAGTTTGTTTCTAATTCAGAACATTCATTAATTATTTGGGAATGTACTACCAATATCAGCTGTGAAGTGAATTTACCAACAATGTTTGAGATTTAATGACAATGATTGTAGTACACTACTTACTAAAAAAACTTTCTTGAGAGCACTTTCCTCCAAATACGATCAGTCAAAAAAAAAAAAATTGCTCTTTTGTACCTCAGCAAAAGATACTCTCCTCTTTATGCTGGTAGTATGAAGCTCATGACTGTTAGAGATTGTAGTATTAAATAGCTAGACAGCTTTTTATTGAAGTTTTCATTCAAGTTTTTTGGTTGTTTTCTACTTTCAGATTTCAATCTTTTGTCTTCCTTAACCACTTTTACCATATTTCTGTGTAAATTGACTGATGAGAGCAGGATAAAATATCAATTTAGGATTTTGCTGTAGCCTCGGCTGAATGAATAATTGTCTTGATTGGTATGACTGTCTGATGAAGGTGATCCAGTATAAGGCTCTTAAGTGAATGTTTAAGAACATTGATTTCTGAGTTCACTTGTAAGGTGTAAATATCTTTTTTTGCTGTGGTACAGTCTCTATTATGGGGTTAAAAATTGTTAAAGTAGTATTTCACTCTAAATGATTGCGAGGACTTGTGGAGAGTTTGTGTGTGTATATATGTATGTGTGTAATATATAACCAAAAAAAAAAGACATCAAATCTATGCCTCACTACCTGTCGGTATAAACATTTGTCCAAAGTTACATTGTTAATAATGTTTTTTACCCCTCTAGTGTTTCCTGAGGCTACAGGCGGGTGTTTGAGGAGTACATGCGGGTTATAAGCCAGCGGTACCCAGACATCCGCATTGAAGGGGAAAACTACCTTCCGCAACCTATATATAGGTAAGTATATGACTTGTCTGCTTATAAACTAGCAGAATGAACCTGGAATGGCTGTATGTACAAATTGTACATATCTCTCAAAGTAGAACAACAGTTCAAAAAAGTGTGGGTTAATTTTTTAAGGTTTTAAAATAGTCTCTTGTAAAGCCTTTCACTTTGCATATGAAGGTATTTCCCCACTCATTTCTAAATCAGATTTAAAGAAACTGAGATGTATTCTCCCTTGGCAGATGATCCTTGTGTGAATATTTGACAAAAAAAATAAAAATAAAAAAAATGCATCTGTCTGCACCATAATATTTGAGGGCAGATTGAATTAATTGTAGTCAAAATTCACCTTTGCTCCATAGTGATGTCCCTGGACATTAGTTCAGATCATCCATCTCTTTTGTAGCTCACCTGTTTGTGCATGTTTACATAATGTTGCATAATATACATATAAGGCTACACAGGGAATAGAGAAGTAGATTTTAAAATGAGTTTTCTTATGACTTTATCATAAACAGGAGAATTTCTTTGAACATAATTTAAAGCATGCTGATGAGGGGTGAGGAAATAAATGAAAACTGAATCATTTTTATTTTTGTATTGAGTTGTTTACAGTCTAGAAAACTAATGTTGATATAAAGGTACTGCAGTAGTTACTGGACCATTTACATGTCCAATTGCCTCTCTCAAAAATGTTACGACTTGTAATGAGGCAAAATAAACATTGAAGAAGATTTTTAAAATTTTTAGTGACTTTACACACAATTTTAAAGTTACATTGTTCTCTGTATGTGGGTTTAACCCCCTCATAGTAAATTATGGGATTTATGTACTCATTTGAGAGAACACAGTTCAAGTGGATGTATTTGAGCATGGGTTATTGAGGATATTCTTCTGAAATATGATAAAAGACTGAGTTCATTTGCCTGTTTAAGATATTAGGCAAACTGTCAAATACAAATATCGGTTGCGTTTATCCTTGTACTTGATTAAATATAATACATCTTTAAAATGGTACCCAGATGGTATGCTATGTCTGTTATATGTCTTTTTGTTAAATGATAAACATTCTAATTTTACTCTTCTGGATGATCTTAAAAGCCATATATTTTACAAATTAGTGTGGCATTACATTCTATAAATTTTCTGATTATATAGTATGAAAATAATTCTAATTGGAGTGATTTTGGCTCCAAAGTGGAGAACTATTAACTAAAAATCTCCTTAATGACTGTTTGTCTTTGCTTTTGATAGACACATAGCATCCTTCCTGTCAGTCTTCAAACTAGTATTAATAGGCTTAATAATTGTTGGCAAGGATCCCTTCGCTTTCTTTGGCATGCAAGCTCCAAGTATCTGGCAGTGGGGCCAAGAAAATAAGGTACACCATTTCCTTTCCTTTAAAAGTAACTTTCTGGTGGTAAGAATCAGAGGGGTAGCTGTGTTAGTCTGGATCTGCAGCCTCTGGTGGTAGAGGCTGACTTTAGTGTGACTTGTATGGAAGTGCTTGGAAACTGATGTAATATCTGTGTTCAGCTTGTTTGTACACTGCAAGTGTTTTTTCACACCCTTGAGCAAGAAAGTTGCAGCGCTGTAAATTGCCAGTATAGACAAGTTCTAAGGCTATTGTAATTTGACACATCTTTAAATATTGAGTTAATTATGGGTGCAGCAAACCTCAAACTTTTCCTATGAAGTAGGTATGAACTAGCAGTCAGTTGAAACATATGGAAATACCAGAGTACTTGATTGAAAAAACAAGCTGAACCAATACAACAGTGTATACAGCTGTCCTGCACAATAACCTGACCTTGGTAATGGCTTCACCAAGAAATTACTGGGTGTTTTATTGGACTGAATATTTCCTATGCTAAGTCCATTGATTCCTGGATACCAGTGTGAACAGACTGGTATTAAGTACTTAATATGAAAAGTTGAAACTATAAATAAATGTACTGACTATGAAATCTCCCAGTGCTATATTGCTGAAGGTTGCATCACTTGATCCTTGGTGTATAATGCCTTAAGAGAATTTAAAAGAATGGTGTAGAAGGAACAATGCTAGGAGGGTTTGCTGAAAAATAAAGTACAATCACTAACTTACACCACTCCTGTTTTATCTATCAAGGGTACCATATATTTAGGCATGGAATATTTGTTTCTGGCTACTCAGATTCTTGTGGAGAGCACTTCTATAAATTCTTTCACTGGTTTTTCGTGTAAACGCTGTTAAAATTGTACATCTACCTTCTAGCTCTGCAGACTGTGAACAGTTTTCTTAAAGTGGGTACATCTTAGTTTATAGTACACTTGAAAATGAAACCTTAAGAATGAAGTGGTTCAATATTACTTCAGAATTGACCGTCCAGTGTAGCAAGAAAATGTTTTGCAAACTTGTTTAGATTAGGAAGCAAGGAAGATAATAAACAAGTGTGTGACTGTAAACTTGTTTGAGAACAAAAAACAATTGAAAAGGTTTTGATCACAATTGAAAAGGTTTTTGTTTGTAAAGATGTAGCATGGTTCACAAGACCTCATTGTCTCTGAAATTCACACTAATTCTTAATTGGTTCTAGGTCTATGCTTGTATGATGGTTTTCTTCCTGAGCAATATGATTGAGAACCAGTGCATGTCAACAGGTGCATTTGAAATAACTTTGAATGGTGAGTTTTGAGTGTTGTTTGAAGGAATTGCTGTGTGTACACTATACATTATGCGATAAAATACAAGAATTCTCCAAGGCTACCAGTCTCTCCTGCCCCTCCTAAATGAAGTGATGGGGAAGCAAATCAAAAAGCAATTACCTGTGAAATTTGTGGATCTTATCCAATATGTTAAAGATTTAACTACTGTCTGTAGGTTGTATATGGTGGTTCTTAGTTGCCTTTCATCTTGAAGCTCTCCTGGGGGAAACTCATTACTTAAAAGTGAACTAATTGCAGCTTATAACTAAACATAAAGGAGAGATACTATATTACTAACAAGACATACATATAGACTTTAAACTGTGTATTTAAAAACACTATAATAAAAACTTAAGCTTCCCTTTAGTGATGCCTCATTCCTCTGAAATCCCCTTTCGAAGTGGTGAGTGCTCTTTCTTATGCAAGCATTGTGTGATGAGCCATAGGTAATACTGGTCAGCCAAAGAAGAAATGGAGAGGGAGTTGTCTGCTTTCTCTTCTGTCGGTTCATGTCCCTTCTCTTTGCTAATATGTCTCAGATCTGAGCTATTTCTGCTTCTGGATTCTCAGTAACTACTACTGGATTAATAGTGCCAGTTTTCATCCGCAGCAGTCTTGGAGCTTGCAATCTTTCCTTTCTGATTTGGACCTCCAAATAATTATCTATTCCTTTCTATTGCATTAATCCATCCAGGAGGTGACATTCTACAGACAGCTGCCATTGCAGACCTGCCACAAGCTTAATGCAGTGCAGAATTCAGTAGCCTGTTTCTTTTGTGGATCTGGCCATTATAATCATGAAACTCCAAGGCTGTGTGGTTTTATACTGGCTTCATGACTGCATTAGAATGAAGTTCAGGGTTATTTAAGTTTTGAGTGCAATGGAACATTTCTGCTTGAGACTGCTTGCATGTAATGTTGCATCATGATGGCTAAAATTGACTGTGTACTATTTCTGTCAGTTCTTCAATCAGAACTGGTGGCATAGCCTTCATGGGAAAGGATCTTCACCTTTTGTTCACTCAGGCTTTTGACTTATTACTATAGGGTGTGGGAGTGATCATTAATGTTGTCATACATAGCCAATAAATTGTATTTAGCACCTAGCCACCTTACAGTTAAAATGTGATGAGTGCCATAGGAATAGTTGAGTAAGTAAATGAATAAAAACCTGCCAACACCAGAATTGAAGGTTATGTTTATCTTAAAATAGCTACTCCTGAGGGCATTCTGGGCTAAAACAATTAAAATTCTGCACACAATATTTTAAAATTCTACTAGTTTTATTTGTCAGTAAATAAATGCAGAGGCTCCAGCGTGGCAGTGCGGCGCACAGGCTACTGGCTGCACAAAGATGGGAGATCACCCTGCAACTCCCCCTCCCACTCTCCAGGACATGGAATCAGGGGTGAGGCTGCACCCGACCCTGGCACAGCACAAGGCTGTGCCCCTCTGCACTGGGTGCACCAGGTGTGAGCCAGGTAGGCTCAACCAAGCAGGATCCAAGTGTCAAGGGACTCAGTGTGGAGGGATCCAGGTGTGGGGTGAGAGGATTCTGTGTGGGACTGTCTGGGTGCAGACAGACACTCCCCCACTGAGCTATGTGTGGGTGGGATCTGGATGCACAGAGGCTCTTGGGATGATTCCAGGTGCAGGGGCAATGGGACTCTGCAGCGGCTTCCAGGTGAAGGTTTTTGGGACTCATTGGAGAGGTCTGGGTACAGCTAGTTGGCAGTCAGTGGCATGGGGGGGTCTGGATGTGGCTCAGGGTGGTGCAGGTGATGGGGCATCAGAGTTGGCGTTTGAGTGCAGGGAGCTCAGTGGAGGGTCGTCTGGGTGCAAGGGGGCCTGAATGCAGGGGGTTCCAGATGCAGGGGTTGAGATTCAGTGCAGTGAGGTCCGGGTATGAGAACTTAGAAGGGTTCTGGATGTACCGGGTGAGGCTTGGCAGGGGACTCTAGTATGGGAGGTCCAGATGCACAGGGGTTGGGTGGATGGGGAAGCAGCTCCCTATACAGTGACCCCTCACCCACAGCTGAGAGATGATGGGGCCAGGAATCGGGACGTTGCTGAGCTTGCTACATCTGGGGGAGGTTTCTGGAGGTGGGTTTGACACAGCCCCAGCCACTCCTTGCCAGGGAAGAGGAAGTCCCATCCTCCCCAGCCCATCTGGGACTAGCAGCTGATCCCAGCTCAGGGTAGGAGCCACTGGCTGGGGTGTCCCTAGCCCTGCGCTGATTTACCTCTCCACCAGCTGCTCTGGTACCTGTGCTGCTAGGGAGTGGTGTGTGACTGTAGCTTCTGTGTCAAAGTAATTTTTCTGTGAGGAAGTAAAGAAATCTGTGGTGAACATGAATTCTGCACTCGCACAGTGGCTCAGAATTGCCTCACGAGTAAATAGATGATGGCATTACTGACCCCTAAAACTTTAGGAAATATGCCAAGTGCTACAGGATAAACAGCCTTCTGACTTGGTCTTGGCAAGTACAAGCCTTTTTGTTCAACTTAAACAGATTACAGGTGTACAGAAATGAGCTGAAAGCTGATCAGAACAATGAGATTTAAGCCTTAGCTGTGGTTGAAAGACCCAAAATCTAAACTGTACCCATGTCTGTGTGAAGGAGGCAATCTGTTAAGTAGCTGAGAACAGCAAGGTTGTGGATATTTTTTGACTGAATGCTTATGCTAGCTTTTTAAGCAAAGAGCCTAGTGCTTACCCTTAATCATTTGGGATGCAGGGTGCTCTACTTCATTTTAATACATCCAAAGGCTTGTAGCAATTCTTGTTCCAGATAACTTCCTGAACATAAGACCAAACTGTTGCTAAACTTCCTGGCTCTAATTAGATGACTACAGGTTTTCCTACTACTTTTAATTGATTATGTACTTCTCCCTCCCCCTTTTTTGTGTTAGATGTTCCAGTGTGGTCTAAGCTGGAGTCTGGTCACCTTCCTTCGATGCAGCAGCTTGTCCAAATTCTTGATAACGAAATGAAACTCAATGTGCACATGGAGTCAATGCACCATCATCGATCATAGCCCCATCTAGCAGCACTGAAAACTTCTTGTAAGCATGTGGATGAGTGGGTAGGGGTGGTGTGTTTTCTGTTTTTGCTGCAGTCACTAGCTACCTGATTAATTTGCAGTACAAAAGATTGTATGGTAAATGGCTGTTCAAGCCAAAGATCCTATTGAGCAGAATAGTCAGGCCACGATTCAGGAGTCTCTGATCCAAAAACCATTCAGGTGAGTTGTAATTTAGCATTTGAGTAGAGCTGTCAAGTAATTAAAAAAAAGTAAACATGATTAATCATGCGATTAACAATAGAATACCATTTATTTAAACATTTGAGTGTTTTCTACATTTTCAAATATATTGATTTCAGTTATGACAGAATATAAAGTGTACAGTGCTCACTTTATATTTTTTTATTACAAATATTGGTGCAGTAAAAAAAATAGTATTTTTCAATTCACCTAATACAAGAACTATAGTACAATCTCTTTATCATGCAAATTGAACTTACAAATGTAGAGTTATGTATGAAAAAACTGCATTCAAAAATACAACCATGTTAAACTTTAGAGCCTACAAGTCCACTCAGTCTTACTTCTCATTCAGCCAATTACTCAAACAAGTTTGTTTACATTTGCAGGAGACAATGCATGGCGTTGTTGTAACCAGCGTCACATTTACATGCCAGATGAGCTAAAGATTCATATGTTCCTTCATGCTTCAACCACCATTGTAGAGGACATGCGTCCATTCTGATGACCAGGTCTGATAGATAACAATCCAAATCAGTGTGGACAGACATGTTTATTTTCATCATCTGAGTCAGATGCCCCCAGCAGAAGGTCGATTTTCGTTTTTGGTGGTTTGGTAGTTTCTGCAGCAGAGTTTTGCTCTTTTAAGACTTTTGAAAGTATGCTGAACACCTCATCCCTCTTAGATTTCAGAAGGCACTTCATATTCTTAAACCATGGGTCAAGTGTGGTAGCTATCTTTAGAAACCTCACTTTGGTACCTTCTTTGCATTTTGTCAAATCTGCAGCGAAAGTAGTGTTAAAATAAACATGTGCTGAGTCGTCATCCGAGACTACTATAACATGAAATATATGGCAGGATGTGGGTAAAATAGAGCCGGAGACATACAATTCTTCCTTAAGGAGTTCAGTCACAAATTTAATAAATACATTATTTTTTAATGAGTGTCATCAGCATGAAAGTGTCCTCTGAAATGGTGGCCAAATATGACGGGGCATACGAATGTTTAGCATATCTGGCATGTAAATACCTTGCAATGCCGGCTACAAAAGTGCCATGTGAGCTCCTGTTTTCACTTTCTCGTGACGTAAATAAGAAGTGAACCACATTATCTCCCATAAAAGTAAAAATTGTTTGTCGTAGTGATTGTCTGAACGAAAAGTAGCACTGAGTGGACTTGTAAGTTTTTTGCTTCGTTTTGTTAGTGCAGTTATGTAACAAAAACCTACATTTGTAAGTTGTACTTTCATGATAGAGATTGCTCTACCATACTTGTATGAAGTGAATTGAAGAATATTGTTTCTTTTATTGTTTTTACAGTGCAAATATCTAATCAAAAACAGTGAGCAGTGTACACTTTGTATTTTGTGTTGCAAATGAAATCTATATTTGAAAATGTAGAAAAGCATCAAAAAATATTTAATAAATTTCAGTTGGTTTTCTGTTGTTTAAACTGCAGTTAGTCACGATTAATTTGAGTTAATCATAAGAGTTAACTGCGATTAGTCAACAGTACTACATTTTAGTGTAATTTAGCTTTTACAGAATTCTTAATGATAATGCAAGCTAAAGATTTACCTTATTACAGTAATTCTCTTATTTCTGTAACATGAATAAATTTCTGTGATTGAAACAAAAAATCTTAGTTGATTCTATGCAAAAAACTGTCAGGCCTGGGTCTGACAGTTCGGAGCCCTGCCTCCAAGCTCAAGCTCTCCATCACTGCCCCCCAATCCTTCACTGGGAAGTAGCAGCAGAGCTCTGAGTTGTCAGCCGACAGGTGATGTAGATACTGTTACTTACACAACTGTCTCACCCTAGCTACATTGACCTAAGCATGATATTTGTCACAGAAGTGGTTATTAGGTCGATGTAGTGGGCAACTTGCATCGGCAGGAGCACCATTGTAGTGTAGATACTTACATAGGTCAATGTAAGCTGCCTTATGTCAATCTCTGTTGTATAGACCAGGCCCAAGGCAGGTTTTATCATACTATACTGTTTCTGGCTATACACTTTTTCTTCTAGTTCTTTAACTAGATTTTGGTTAAGTGTCCCAATTAAAGGTCTTCCATAACTACCCTCTGGAGATAATTCTACAATAAGTTCCTCTGTTAGAAAGACTTCCTTGATTTTTTTTTTTTTCAGCCTTAATTTTTCCTTTCCTCAACTTAATCCCACTACTCCTAGTTATATCCCCTGTATTGTCCTACATAGTTCTTTTCCCCTTTTAGTACACTTATCATATTTATGGACAGTGTCCCCCTCACACCATTAGTTGTCACTTAACTGAATTGTACACATGTATTTATAATATTGGTTGATTAGGCTCTGGGGTCACATTGGTTTTCTCCATAGTTCAGGATTGAAGATGTTCAGACTTGCAACACTGTGTACAAATGCATCATGGAAACAACTTGCCATTGTTTTCATTGTTTTGACCTAATTGTCCACTGATACAATGTTCCTATCTCACTGTATTTTCAGCCATTAAGTGACACTTTCCCAAAGGCAGCGTGACTGAGACCTATGAAGGCCTGTACTGAAGACAGCAAGCTGTTAGTGCAGACTGGATACTTTCTTTTCAGTCATGTTGTACCTCTTGAAAAATCTTAATGCAAGACATCTTTCAGTGCTGGCATGTTTCCAAATACTGCACAGTCATGGTGTGCAATAATACTGTATAGTTTTTTTTTTTTTTAAGAGTTAAGTCAACCAGTTCATAGCTAAAAAATGCAGGCATTACTAACTAACTTTTGTTTTATATTCATGTGTCACACAATGGAAGATTGAGTTGATTTCTCTTGGAAAAAGTTTGTCTAATTTGTTGTAATTTTATATGAATTTGTTCTTTTTGTAGTTTAAAATGGAATTATAGGAATACTGATTTATCCTAAACTGTTTTAAAGAGACAGTTGCCTATCAAACATCTCCAATTTGGTTATGTCAGGTTTGTATATTTTTCAAAATATATTGCAGAGTGAACAGTACGTTATAAATTATATGAACAAAGCTATATGCAGAGTAATTAGCTCTTTTGTGATTTCAGGAAAAACTAAAAGACCAACTGCTTCTCAAATTGTATTGGCCAGCTCAAGAGTTTTCCTTTGACCAGTCTATAGAATTGAAAAGCTGAGCCTTTATATGTCCTAAATATAAACTAAGCAAATTAATATAAATAAAGAGTTTTCATTTACTGTGTGAAGTATTGGTGTACTTTTATTACTTGTGGAAGTATAACCACACAGAATAATCAAACTGGATTCTTCCAGTTAGAGCTGAAAACAAACCTAGAAGAAGTATACTTCACAGGAGTACTATTCGTCTTATACTAACTTCTTGTTACTATTCCATCTCAGTGAATTCTGAAAGATACAAGACTTATCCAAATACATTTAACTTAGCCTTGAGAAGTTTGTATTATAATACAGTTTTTTAAAATTTCAGAGTGCTCTGTGTTCTTAATATTTTGTACGTATGAGGCATATAGGAAAGGGAAGAGAATGGATTGTTACAGTAGTTAGGAAAAATTGGGCATATTTTCAGAGATGGATTTCAGGAAACAGGTGCAGTTTAACAAAAAGACATGCAATAGTTCTCCTGTCATATAGAAACAACCAGTGGAAAGGACTGTATGCCCATTCAAGACCTCTGAATGCTGACAAAGTGAATTCAGACTACGTAAGGATGTGGATGTTATCAGTTAGATGTAAGTGGATAAGCCAATTCCAAGGTTGTTTGAGTGCCATGCTGAGGAAAAAGGTAGCATTATTGCTGTTGCAACGTGACCAGTTCTATCTGAAGCAAGTCCCGTATTTTCTGTTTGCTTGTCTTGGAGCCACTTCCTTCCTTAGCTGACAGTCTCAGTGACCACTGGATGCTAGCACCTGCACTAGTTAAAGAATCCTGACTGAGGCTGGGGTAGTAACATATGCACTGGAATTCACACCATAAAGTCCAGAGCAAGCAATACACAGAAGACCAAGAAAGCTCTTAACAGGTGTGGGTTAGCTACATGGGAGACCTCTTCAAATGGCCACAACAGATGCAGGGAGAAGGCTAGGAAGTGGGAGGAAAGTTTACTTCAATTGTTCCCTCCCCACTTTCTGGATTGGAGTTCTTTTAGGAAGAAAATTTAGGGGTTAGTAGGCCCTCACTCTTCTGTGCTCAGTGCACTTCCTGAGAGATTTATCTAAGTGTTTTTTCAAGATGACTTTCTAGATCAGAGTTTGCCTTCAAGACTAGTTTACATATGGGGGCTGGCCTTTGGGATCTTGACCAAGCATAACTCTAGATCTCTTTGAGCTTTGGGAAGACCCCAGATCTGTTCACAGCAGTAGAGAGTAATGCCCCTACCCTCCTTCTGATGGCTTTAGGGGCATTATTTCCTCCTTAACTGCCTTCCTGTAACTGAGCTATCTCCATTGTTGAGCTGTGAGTGAAACTACTGGCTACAAAGATGCAGAAGTTCAGTAATGTGCCTGGCCCTTGTCAAATCCGAAAGTCTAGAATTGTCATACTTGGGTGCTTAAAATTGGACACCTAATTCTCATAGTGCTGAACACCTGCAGGTCTTGCTTTCATGTTTTACCAGTGGATCTTAAGACCTGGTGCTTCTGACATTTAATGTTTTGGCAGTCTGAATAGAAACAAAGAGTTCCATAATCAGCTGAAGATATGCTGGACACATCTGTCACCTTGAATAGGAATTACTGTAGGCCCTTTCTCAAAGATTTTTGGGGACTATAATTTGAATAATGCAGTAACATCAAGACATTCCACCCAGCCACTCCTCAGTGAAACCACATGCATACAATAATCTGAATTTGAAAGTCTCCTTGCTTGGTGTTCAAAGGATAGCTATTTTTGATGATCCATTAGCATGGCCATCCCATAGCATCCCATGTGAAACACAATTTCATGTGAAATAGATGAATCAGAATGTTTTCTAGTATCATTGTTACATACTTCAGCCAAGTTAGGTGAAATTACTTGTTTTCCATCAAAGTATATGACTGCTTAGGTGTGTTGCTAGGCTATGAATTTCCACATACTAGTATCTAGCAAAAAAATCCTACTGATATTTACCTAGCCTTCCCACTTTGATATTAAAAAAATTGTTGATCTCTTTCTGAAGAGAATCTTAGAGCTCAGCAGTTCTTTTTATCAGAGCAAGACTATATACAATGTGTTAGGTAAAGTGTATGAGTAACTATGCTGGTGTTCATTAAGCATGCAAAGAGTATAACCCTCTTTTATTAGCTTTTGTTATGGACACGCAGCTTTTCCATTGCCTCAATCCTGTATGTAATTTTGGGTCATAGGGTTCGTTTTGTTTTTATAATTTGTACTAAAACCTATTAAACAGTAATTCTGTAGAATGTTTTCAGTCAGAAAAAGGTGATTGGTTGAAGAAAGAAGAATGTTGGCAGTCATTTAAAGGAGGTCTCACATGCACAGCCTCTTAAGAGCCAGTTGTACAGTGTTAACAGAATACTTAAGTTTGTGGTACTTTAATCAGGGTGACTTGTTTTATTCAGAAGATAGTTCTCTGAAATGGTTCTAATTTTCGATATATCTTCAGTTTTTGTGATGGTCTTTGCAGGATTTTCCCTCAAAGATCCTAATTATTTGCTGTCAGAAACATGAACACTCAGTATGGTTTATCTATGTGTTATCCTAACACTGGAGCTACAGTTTTAGTTCATCTTTCATGTGAAACTGGTTATTCTGATAAAATTGAACATTTTGAAGAAACATTGTATCAGATCTAATTTTTAGTTCTAGAAATCTCAGTTATGAACCCACATGCAAAGTGCGTGTAGAATTCTAATAGTATAAGAGGCAAATTCTAATTTGGTAATATTTTTACTCAGTGTGTTCACTTAACACAAGTGTAAATGAGGATACAGAATGCCACAGTGTCAAATCAGGCCCATTTATTCTAATGTTAGGTGGATGTAGCTTCACTGACTGTTTTGGAAATTACTCTGGATGGGCAGGTTCTCACTAGGGTGGGGGATCGACTGTAGATATGCAATTTCAGCTACTTTAAAAACGTAGCTGAAATCGGCATATCTACAGCCAACTTACCTGCCGTTCTCACGGCGGCGGCAGTGGCGCACTCCCCTGTCGACTCCAGCTTGCGCCTTTTGGCGAGCTGGAGTTACGGAGTTGACGGGGGTGCTGCTGGCGATCGATTTATCGTGTCTTGACAAGACGCGATAAATCGATCGCCATAAGATCGCTCTCTCCCCGTGCTGGTGAAGACAAGCCCGATGAATGCCAGTGTGGATGATATCAGAAGCTAGCACTTATTGTGTAAGCTGCTTAAGGTACAAATCAAGTCTGTCATTCATCTCAGAATGGTGTAAATCAGGAGGAAATCCACAGAAGTCAAAGTTGCAGTGGGGTGAGTGAAATCTCTCTGTCTCTGAAATACCAAGGCCAAGATTTTCAAAGGTATTTACATGAACCTTTTCCAATTGTAATGTATTTTTTTTTTGAGATGGGGCAATCACATATGCACACAGTATTCAAGATGTGGGCATACCATGGATTTAAATAGAGGCAATACGATATTTTCTGTCTTCTATCCCTTTCTTAATGATTCCCAGTGTTCTATTTGCTTTTTTGACTGCCGCTGCACATTGAGTGGATGATTTCAGAGAACTATCCACAATGATTCCACAATTTCTTTCTTGAGTGGCAACAGTTAATTTAAACCCCAACATTTTATATGTATAGTAGGGATTGTTTTCCAGTCTGTATTACTTTGCATTTATCAACATTGAATTTTGTCTGCTATTTTGTTACCCAGTTTTGAGCGATCCTTTTGTAGCTCTTAGCAGTCTGCCTGGAATTTATAGAACTACTCAAGATGGTTATCTGCAAGTTTTGCCACCTCACTATTTACCCCTTTTTCCAGATCTTTTATGAATATGTTGAATAGCATTGGTCCCACTACAGACCCCTGAGGTATACTACTATTCACCTCTCTCCATTCTGAAAACTGACTATTTATTCCTCTCCTTATTTCCTTTCTTTAAACCAATTATCTGTCCATAAGAGGACCTTCCCTCTTATCCCATGGTGGCTTACTTTGCTTAAGAGTATTTGTTTTGTTTTTTTAAATACAGTTTTAGATTATTTTATTGTACAGAAAAATGTAAGTCTAGTACACTTAGCCCAGCTTGATGGAAGGCTTTCTGAAAAGCCTTTTATGCTTTTAAATACATCTCCCTCCCAATTCTTACCTGTGTCTCTTTTTTTCCCAAATCATGAGAGCTGTAACTCCTGAGGAAGCAAGCGACTGAGATGGATCATGTGATTGGAGACTGATAGCAGGGCCTGGTGTGGAAGCAGTAACCTCAGAGGAAAGAGATTGGGGGTGAAGGAAGACCTGAGGCCTGACTTGGATCTGTAGGGTGACTTGGGGAAGAGACTACTGTAAAGTGGTTAGGGAGAAGACCTCCATATAGAGATTGTTTTGTGGGGGAGGGTGGCGGAATGTTATCCTGTGAAGCAGGATGCCTCAGATTTTGGGAAAAGATTGACTGTCCTTAAGAGCTTAATGTTCCAGAGCTGCAGTCTGTAGCAAAAGGAGAACTATAATGCCATTTTGAGGGTTGGTGTGGAACCCCTGCAACTCAGAGGACAAGAGCTTATGGTTCTGGCACTGAGGAATAAAAGAACAAGGGTTTAACTAACCTGGGAAAGGCCAAGCAACTGTTTAGCCTGGTGAAAGCAATTGGTGAAGCCACAGAGATCAAGTTCCATGGCCTAAGGGGATCAAGGATGTATTTTACTTTTGGGACTCTTATTACCCTGAGAATGGGGGATTTTTGCTGTAGCAGAAGAGCCAAAGTATTAAAATTACACAACCACCAAGGGAAGAGGAGGAATTGTGAGTGGATGCATCCTGATGCTGTATCAGATAAGCCACTTCTACTGGTTTTAGTATGTGATGGTGCTGTATGGATTACATGGTAGATAAATACTTGACTCAGATTCATATCTCCTGCTGAAAATTTGTATTTATTTCCATTCAGTAGTTTCTCCTGATTTACATCATCGTAAATGAAATGCAAATCAGATCCTTTATCTTAGTTTATTGAACATGAACAATACTCTTAGTATTGCTTTTCCATGGTTAAACTATTTTCTCAAGATAAAAGCTTTGGTCCCTAAAAGGTTGACAAATGCTGTATGTGTACTGCCTAGATAAAATGGAATGGTACAAATCCCTTTAAAATGATGTTTGCAAAGCTATTAGTGAAGCTCTCATACTGGTCATTAACAAGAGGCTGAAAGTAATATCTTACTTGGATTGGTTGACTTAGAATCAAAATCTGTAATAAATGCAAGCTAAATGATTATAGAATGTTTGGCAAGAGGCTAAATTGACAAATTATTGGATTTTTGTTTAGGTGAACCAGTTCACTCTGTGAAGGTGAGGTACAGGCATACAGAAGTGAAAATGACTGCATATAAAATGATTTCTAATCCATAACAAAATAGGAACCTCATATAAATCATTTGACAAGTGCAAAGTGGTGTTCAGTAAATGAGGCCACAGCTTTTATGAACATCACAAATAATCAACTCTAGCAAATTGCTAATAGTCCTTCAACCAGCTGTGGGAGTACAGCTGCATTTGTCCCCTACCCTATTATAAATGAACACTCCCCATTTTCCTCTCCTACTCTCAACATATTAAGAAACTTCCACAGGTGGTTATTGCTTCAGTGCATGTATACCCGCAAACAGCCAGATGCTGCTTCTAATTCTCCTTGCAAACATTAAAGATACCTTCACCTGATACATCAGATGTATGTTAGCTAGATAGAGAGCATGGGAAGGAGCTAAACCCAGTCCTATCTCTTGCCCCTACTGCTTTTGTAATTAAGCTCCCTGCTATCTAGACCAAAGTCCATCTGCAAGCCATGACTGCTGCCAGCTACATCAACCAGAGTGAAAAACATGCTTCTCTGAAGTTGGGCATGCAAAGATCAGAGGTGTGTAGCTTGAGCAAGTTATGATATGTGGGGAAGTGGTAAAAGAAGGGATACAAATTCTGTCTCCCACAGGGATCTTTCCTGACACCCTGGTTAAAGTACGTGTCAGAATTGTGTGTCTCATGCAGAGGGAAAGGGAAGGAAAGGAGGGTTTTGTTCAGCACATGTCTTCATACATCACTTTCTTACCTCATATGGCCAGACTGCAGACCAGACTCCAGTATTACAAAATACTGATTTATGTAAGAACTACAAAGGAGTGCTCCTGGTTTCTGGGGACAGAAAGCAGGAACCATCCTTTTGGTCTGTGTTTGTACAGCATCTAACAATGGAATCCTGGCCCATGACTAGGGTGCCTAGGCCCTACAGTAATACCAATAATACATCATAATACTCTCACTATTCTGTTCCTAACTTAATGCATGATGCTGCGATAGCTCCGCAGATCCGAAAGCAATGATTTAGGCAATGAGTGTCCTAGGAAGAGAGGTGCTGTGACTGATTAATTTCACTGGGCCAGAAGAAGCAGAGCAATTTGGGGCTCAATAAAAATGTGGGTCTTTTCCTGTGCAAAAAGAAAACAAGGTTCAGTTAACTATGACATGACCTAAAGCATCCTGCAGCCATATTTCTTGTCCTGAATTCTGAAGGTGAGTTGAAATACTGTGAATTTGGAGTGTTTGAAAACGTATGGTCCAGTGTCAGGAAAGATGTAAACAGAACCAGCTGTCAGGGTTATGAAGTACGCATGCTGATGTTTGCTTGAGCCCTGGGGCAAAAGGGTATCTGTAAATGGTAACATGTCACCTGTGATGTGTCAGACATATGGTGCATTCCTTGTCTCAGGCCAAAATGCCATATGTTTTCATGGAGATTTCAAAATGCTTTTATCTTAACTCACTGGAGGGGATATTTGATTAATTTTCTCCTCTTCTGAGTTGTTTCCCTATAAATAAGGTCATTTTCTGCAATCTCACTGTGCAAAAACATCAGAGAAAATGAGGACAATTTGGCTTCTGTTCATTGGTTTTATAGTTCCTTCTAAGAGGCCATTTATATATATATATATAGTGCAGGTGATACATAATGCTGTTGCCTTACTTGCATCTATCTACAATCATAAATATTCATATGCTAGTTCTGATTTAGTTAGGAGATACATCACAATGAAATTATATACACACATCAGATGTAGTGTGCTGGTGATAGTTGTGATAAATATTATGACAAAGCTCCAAGTTTGTAATTGTGGGTCCTGCGCTTCCTGGCAGATTTAGGGGCCTCAGAAACTCATCTAGGCCCCAGAGTGACCTCCCTTTCTCAGTATAATTGGCAAGAGTCACCGCCTAGTAAGTTACCTTCATCACAGGCCAGTATGGAAGATGGAAAAAGGGGGGAGCCCAGGCCCACCCTCTACTCTAGGCTCCAGCCCAGGGACCCTAATAGTATCAGCTAAGATGGCTGACCTTTTATCCACAAAACACAATACAATTCCCTGGGCTACTTCCCCACAGCAGTCCCCGCTTCTTTAAACTCCACTTCACCCTTACCTCAGGGCCTCCTTCCTTGCATATGATATGCTGTCCACCACTCAGTCTCACCAACAGCACCACTTCCTTCCACAGCTCCTGACACCCACACCCACCTGACTAACTGGGAGGTTTTTATCTGGTTTCAGCCAGTCCCTGATTGGCTTCAGGTGTCCCAATCAGGCTAGCTGTTTCTACTCCTTTCTAGAAGGTTCTTAATTGGCCCCAGGTGTCTTGATTGGCCTGGAGTAGCCTTTGGCTATCCAGGGAACAGGGACCTGCACATCCTGAGACTAATATACCTGCCTTCCAGCACTCTCCTATATCCTTCTGGTCTGACTCCGTCACAGTATTTATCACCTGATTCCACTATTTATCCTGTTCTTTTAATCACCACTCCTGCACTCTGACTTCCAACTCTTCTCCCCTAGCAATGATTTTACCAATCAGATCCCCCTGAGCAGGTGCCACAGAAATGCTTTCTGTTCCCCTCCAGTTGTGGAATTTCCCTCTCACAAATGACAGGGTGGGCACTACTCAGGCTTGCGCCTATCATAGATGTAATGACCCTGCAGGACTAGAAATGGGAACTTCATATTTAAAGTGACTCCTAGTGAGACTTAGTGTTGTCTTCTAGCTCTGGAAGGTTCCATCATATCAAACTCTGAAATCTTGACATTTGAATGTACAGAGAAGATATTTTAGGTCACTTTTAGATGCTTTCGTTCCCCCTGCCACCTGTAGGAATCTTCAGTCCTGAGTTAGCTACCTGGGCTCCTCATCCAAAGTGTGGTGAGAGTGAGAAAGGGATCCTTAAACATCAGCAAGCCAAGTGTGGAGCTGTGGAAGCTAAATGCCAAGGAGAAGGGAATTGGAGCCTATGTGGCTAACCTAGTGCACCAGGCTGATCCCTCTGCTAAAGATCATGAGCTGCAAACACTCTCCTGGAGTCGGGCACCTAAGCTAGGTCAGACACTTTAGGTAGCACATGGCATAGCAGTTGAAATAGTCTGTCTCCTGATCACACTCAACACCTTTCTCATGTTTGTCCTACATTTCCCTGTGTGAGTGCTGGACTGCACCCCCCTGGGATGTCACCTGGTTTGCTGGGATGCAGGGCCTCACGAGGCATCAGCTGAGGAAGCATGTGTTCAGAGCAGCCCATTTTAAGGGGTGGCATTTCTGGCCAGTCTTGGGGCATTTTTTTTTATTGGGGTGGCAAAAAAGTTAAAGCCGGCTCTGCTGGGATGCCACTGAGGCCGACTATTCTGCCAGCCTGGGCCTCCTTTTATCGGGCCTTGTTGGATTAGGCCCCTTGCCTTTTCCAGCGAAGCACACAGGCAGCGCCACACCCATCGGCACAGAGTCCAAGATCTGCTTAAGGGGCTTGCCATAGCAATCAGATGTCCATCCCCTCCCCCATACAAACACTTGGAGTACAAACTCAAAATTGTATGAAATTTGCCTCTTCCCTCAAGGCACAACTTCTCTTCTCTCCCCTCCTCCCCCTGTTATAAATCACATAAACTGGGTTATACTGTAAACCAGAAATAAATTTCTGAACTATAAGAGGTGTATTTTAAGTAGTTAAGGAGGTAGCGGACACAACAAGGTCAATTACTAAGAAAACAGAGCATGCAAACGAAGCTTAATACACTAAAGAAACTGGTTACATGTAAGTTCTCACCCTAAATGTGGTTCTAATCATCATCTTCACAGGCCATATGCCCTTCCAGCCTGGGTCCAGTTCTTTCCCCCAGTTCAGTCTTAGTTGTTTCCAGCAGTAATCTTGGGTTGGGTAACTGGGGAGAATTGAGGACCTGGATTACCTCACTCCCACTCTTTAATAGGATTTGCATAAGGCGGGAGTCCTTTGTTTCCTAGTTTGAGCCCCACTCTCCCCCCCAGCCAGCTTCTCATGGAAAAATACAGAATTCAAGATGGGTTCCAGTACCAGGTGACATGGTCACATAGCTCTGTAGGGTCCCTCTAGTTAGCCATTCTTCACAGGCTGAACCCACAGGTTCACAGGAAGACTAAGCTCTTTTACAGTCCATTGTTTCTTGCTGATGGGCTATCAGCACTGTCAGGGTTTTCATTGTTATCCCTGAAGTGTTAGCAGGGGTGCATCACCCAAAGTAACACATTTGAAATACAGATACATAGTCAATATTCCTAATTTCAGATATAGAAATGATACAGGCATACAAATAGGATAATCACATTCAGTAAATCATAACCTTTCCAATTATCAGAGGAGTAGCTGTGTTAGTCTGGATCTGCAAAAGCAACAGAGTCCTGTGGCACCTTAATTAGGGCGACCAGAGGGTAAGTGTGAAAATCGGGACAGAGGGTTGGGGGAGGGTATAATAGGAGCCTATTTAAGAAAAAGACCCAAAAATTGGGTCTGTCTCTATAAAATCGGGACATCTGACTAACAGATGTATTGGAGCATAAGCTTTTGTGGGTGAATACCCATTTTGTCAGATGCATGCCTCAACTTTTCCAATGATACCTCACATGAGCCATCTTGCATAAAGTAGATCTCAGTTATGTCATATTCGTATCATAAGCCTCTATTTCCTAAATAATATGGAATGATATGTCACAGTCCCTCATTGGTGGCCTGCATCCAGCCCTTTGGGTGTGGGATCTGAAAAGTCTCTGCTCTGAGCATGCCTACATATAGGGCTTGTGGGTGACATAAGTGTTCCCCATCCTAGTTTGAAAAGCCTGCTTTGGGGCCTCCATGGTTTCCACTTGAATTAGGGCTCCATGCTGCACATCAGCTGTGGAGTGGGATTGGGGCATTAGGACTTTCATGCCTTTGTGAGTGGTGATCAGCAGAAGTCTAGGTGTCTGAAGTCTTATTGGGTTAGCTGGCAGCAAAAATGTCAATGGCACCTAAATGGTGAATTCAAGAGTCATAGTGTGGCCTAGCTGATAGATCACTGCACTGGGCCTCAGGAGACCTAAGTTCTGGCTCTGCCACTGGCCTGCTGGGTGGCCTTGAGCAAGTCTCTCCCCCTCTTTGTGCCTCAGTTTCCCCATCAGTAAAAAGGTGGTGATATTGATTTCCTTCGTAAAGCACTTTGAGATCTAGTGATGAGGTAGGGATCATGATTAGTCTCATTGCTAGATAACACTTTCCTGTTACTTGGTTAAAATTAGCCTGCTATACAAAGGTGAATTATTTTACACTGATGCTGCTTTTTATCATTCCAGTCAGAGTTACATGCAAGATCTGAAACAAAAATATGCTGGGCTGGACACTTCTTCCTGGTGCTGGGCTGCTGCTGTCCTTGGTGTTTTAGCTGGGATTTTGGTGCTGTGTTTCGATTTAGAAGCACTGTGTTTAATGTTCATTGGTTGCCATAGTTCCAAGGGTTTCTCATAGTCAATAGAAGAGAGATTTCTGAGAGAGCCATTTAACTGATAACCTTGGTCTGGTGTTTGGCACATAGCACTCACTGACCATATTTTCTGATTCTCTGTAGTAACTGAGATACATTTCCCTCTTTGGAACAAATCCTGGTCTCTCTATTATTAGCACTGTGTATTTAACAATAGCAGTTATAATGGGGGATCATTTCCCGTGTGGGTCAGGAGACTCTTCTTAGTTTGCACTTATTCTAGACACCTGTCAGGGGCTATAATTTATCTTTGCTTTATTTCATAAAAACCTTTCTTATCTTCCTGCGTCAAAGACACATACAGGAACTGATTGAACAAGTAAACATCCCCAATCACTTTCTCTTCCCACCCCATTGAGTTTATTCTGCCAGTAGCCTCCTGCTGCCAGCAGCTGAGGACTTTGGGTTTTTTCTTCATCTCTCCGCACATCTCTGAAGGCAAAGAGAAAAATCTAAAAGATCTGGAAACTGCAGACTGATGGTGGCTTGAAGAACAGAGTATGGGCATTCCAAGAACAACCTGTCTCTTGAAAAATCAGCCAAGAGTTAAAGGTACCAGGTCTTAATTTTCTTCTGCTGAAACCCCAGAAAGCATTGGGTCCTGCTTTTTCAGTCCAGATTTCAGCTGCACATTTCCTTCCAGCTTGGCTTTCTGTGTGGTGGAGTCAACGTAGACGGTGGAGTCAGTTATACCTGTTGGAGCCAATGTGTCTCCCATCCTCATCTCCTAAGGAAGATGAGCCACATCTTTTATGCAGTTGTACATTGTCTCCTGGGTTTCTTCATCCCTTCAGCCAACCTGCTGGTAATTGTGATTGTCTACAAACTAATGAAGAAGCAGCATGGAAGAAGCTACATCTTCATTCTCAACCTGGCTGCTGCAGACCTGTTGGTGGGAGTGATGTGCATTGCAGAGGCACTGGATGATATTCTGGATGGAGACTTTGACAAGAATTTATCCTTTTGTCTCTTGCGGATCTGCATAAGCATGACACCTTGCATTGGCTCCATTCTCACTTTGCTCTTGATTTCCCTGGATAGATACTTGGCAGTGAAGCTCCCCCTTTATTATCCTACCCTCTGGAACAAAAAACCCGTGGTCCTGTCTCTCACCATCCTCTGGGCCGTCTCCATCTTGTTTGGGCACATGCCTTTGATTTCTCCCTCCCTGCAGCAAAGCAACTACACGGGTTACTGTGGGCTCCTGTATGCAGCCAAGAGTGACTACCTGTATGTGACTTGCTTTGGGATCTTCATCCCTTCTTTGTTGGTCATGATCTACCTGCACATCTCAATGGGGAGGATTGCCTACTCGCAGCACAAGCGAATCTGGCGCACCTGCCTGCAAACAGAGCCCCTCACTGCTCACCTCCGCCACTTCAAGGCACTGCGAACGGTACTTATAATGATTGTCGGCTTCACCATCTGCTGGGGACCTTATTACCTGGCAGGCTTTGTGCAAGCTACCTGTGATTCTTGCAACCTGGCGGACCCGATAACGGAAGTCTTATTCCTGCTGGGAGAAATCAACTCCCTCATCAACCCCCTCATCTATGCTCTGTACAGCAAAGATATAAGAAGCCAGCTGCCCAAACAGATGAAGTGCAAGAAGAAAGGCCAAGTAAAGCCTCTGGCTGTGGTTCACTTTAATATCCAAGCCCTTGATGGTTTATCCAGAGGAGAGGCTAAGAGACCCGAGTCATCTGGGGTTCAAATCCCCAATACTCCTTTCTTCAACAGTTCTGGCCACTGAAAAATAGTCTTCTCAGTGTCATGATCCAAAGCAGAAGAGAAGCTGTGCATGCTTCACCAGTGAAGAGGAACGTTAAGACTGACAGTTTTCTAGCATCACAACCAACCAACCACCCGGACCCGGAGTACGTTGACTGGTATCCAGATTTACTGCTTCCTCTTTTGTCCTCCTCTGTGTAAAAGGTAGCTGAGCTGGCTGGGGAAAAAAATCATAACTTTGACACAAAATGGTGGGGGTATTGGTGTTTTAAAATAGCCTGTATCAGTTCTGTTTGGACACCTAAACTCTGCAATATTTTATAGCCAGTATTAAACCATGAAGTGCCCTGAGCCGCTGTCCACTCTTGCTCAGACCTGCGTAAATCAGGAGTAACTTCTTTAGAAGTTATGTATTCATCAGGAGCAGTTATGCACAGGATCATTTCCTGTGTGAGCCAAAGAGACGCTATTTGCACTTGTTTAGAAACTCAGTGACAGCAGGTTATTAATTTATCTTTATTTTGTTGGGTGAAGTCCTTTCATATCTTCCTGTGCCAGCCACATTCTGTGAAAGAGTGAACCCGTCATCCTACCCAGCTGCTGTCACCAAGTGAAAGCGAGATCAGTCAGGCTCTGTATTTTCTCTGTGTCAAAATATGTTGTGCGTTAGCTAAACACCACAATTCTGCTTTTCCATATGTAAATATATATTCCTGAGCTTTTAAAATATAGCGCTAGTCAGAGGGCAGTGGCCAAAGGTTGCGGTCACCTATCAAGTGACTGGCTGATGGTTTATGTGACTTCAGTTTGAGCCATGTAGTGCTCAGCGGATTGGTGTCCTTATCACACAGGCCATGATAATGAATATCCTTTGGCAAGCTTTGCTGGTAATCTCAGCAGTGGGGGCAAGGATCAGGTGGGTCTGGAGCCTGAACCATCCCTATAAGAAATCCCTCCTAGTTAAGGGTAGGAATGCACTTGGAGGGCACAATGGGAAAGCCTGCCCTGTTGCTACCAGTGTGCAGAGAATGTGGGTAAGGGACTGGACTGGACCCTGGGAGAGTTGGATTCAGTTCCTTGCTCTTTCACTGATACTTTGTGTATGAGAGATCTTGGGCAAGTCACTTAATCTCTCCGTGCCTCATTCCTCAGCTGTAAAATGGGACTATTAATGCTCCCTTCTGCATGCTAGTGCTAGGGGTGTGAAGATAAGTCAATAAAATCCTTGTGTGGGCTCAGCCAATACAGTGAGGAGGGCACAAAACAAACAAGACATCTGGCCCTTGGCCAACTTTTCTCTTTTTAACACAAGGTGAGTGTAATTCCTACTCAGTACAGCACATGAGCTCTGTCAGGAACAGTTACGTGCTCTTCTCTGTTAGTACTAGCATTAACTAATCACAACCTTAAACATACACTGTATTGTTTGTACACATCCTTCTAGTTGTGACTTAACATTACATATATTATTTGTTCTAATGTAGGCTACACACACACTGGAATTTTACATTTCTGAAAATGAATAGATTAAAAACAATATTTTTGTAGTGTGTGTGTGTGGGGGCGGTGTTTTTATCTGTTGAGAACAGATAAAATGGTTCTGTTCTCAACCACTATTAGAAATGAGCAAAGGCAGCATCTCTGCCTCATGCCCCAATAGTGCATGCTTTGGCACGGTTAACATAAATCAGTGCATCCCGAAGGGCACCATTCCACAGCCATGTACCACTAGGTATAATGCATGAATAATCCCACTTATACTTATGGGACTACTAAAGGTAGAAAGCACTGGCTTTGGTGGCAGGTGGGTTACTGGCCTCCTGGATAGGTGTTGGAGTAAGAAAACGAAAAAAGAGCTGTCCTTAAATTCAACCTGCTGTATATGGTTCCTTTAAGTTACTTTTTTTGAAGGTGTATAAACAATGCAATTCTTCAAAACACACAGAGCTGCAAATATTCCTCAGAGTAATGAAACTAATATTGTTTTTATGAAACAATAACATGGCTAGTCAGACAGGTGCATTTATTATGGCTCTTATTGAACTGTCAACATCATCACTTAAGTCAGAATTCTTACAGAGGTACAATAATTTTAAAGCCTGTGTTGCAAGGTAGGAAGGGGGTTTGATTTTGTCCCACTGCTCAGTAGAAGGGAAGTTTAAACATCCATGTAGTCTATCAAACAGACGCTGAATCTTTATTTTGCAGGCAAACAGCAGCAGGTCTTCTTCACATATATGTTTTGGTGATGGAAGTCTATCAGGCTGCCTTACCTTTGAAGGAAAGAAGGTGTAGGGAGAGGGGAAAGTTATACAATGTTTATGTTTAGAACAGAAATCAACAGTTCCTTGAGGATCAAAACTCACAGAAGCAGAGAGAAACATGAGAGCGAAACTTCAAGCCACAGGTGCCAATCAGCAAAGCTACACCTAGCAATGGGAGCATAAACCTGGCTCCTCCATCCAAACCCGTGAGGGGGAGGCACTCTCTTTCTCATGGCAGGTTGCATGTCCAGTACTCCTGCTAATTAAAGACTTAATTTGCTGTTCTCATTGCTGGCTTGTGATACTAGAAACAATGTGAACCATGTAAAATGTTCAGTGATTGAAATAAAATATTTGAAACAAATTAAGATGGAGATGTCCCTCTGCCTGCATCTTTCCTGACTCCAACAAATCAGGGTGCTCTGCATAATTTAATCCATTCCCCTTCTCTCTACAATCTAAATATCTCCCAGTGCAGATTACTGGTGCTTCTGACAGGAATAATCTGTACAGAGGGGCTGTGTTTGGCTGCTGCAGATCGATATATGGACTATTTGTGAGGGGGGAAGGGGAGTTAGTTAGCAGGGGCGCTTAGGTTCAGTTCTGAAAATAGGCACAAACTTGCAGTGAGACAGACTAATTTCTGCATGGAGGACTAGAATGATCTCTATTTTGAAACGTATCACATGTCCCTTTGACTTCAGAATCCTTCTCTGGAATTGTAAGTTTCATTTTATATAAAGATGTTTGCTGAAAGTTATAAGGATATTTGTAAAGTGCTGTGCCAACAGGGCCCAGAGCACTTACTTCCTGAGAAGAAGAACTCTAAAAAACGTGAGGGACTGTAAAGTGATCCTAGGAGAGAACATTGCAGAGCAACACAGATTGCTGGTCATGGGTTTCTGTGTGAAAAGACTAGTGGGGGACAAAAACCGAATTGTGGAAGTTTGTGGACAGGGAAGATAGTTTGGGACTTAAGGATGAGGTGGTACGGTACAGAGGTTGGATAACAAACAAACTGACCATGATGATATCAATGAGTTTGGGGAAAATAGCCAAACATTTTACAGAGAATGAACAAGCTGCCTGTGGCCAAACAGAAGGAGGGAAGTTTAAGGACAAAGTGACAGGTAGGAGGTGCAATGTGTGTGTGTATACGCTAAAGTACCTGCACTTTTGTTCCCACGTTGAATTTGGCTTGTTGCCCCGCGGCAAGAAAAGAAACCGCAATCTTGTCTTGTCCAACTATCCTGACACCAACATATTGGTTCAGGGATATAAAGATGGGTTTAAATGAAACGCGGGGTACAGAGTCCATCAAACTGGTTGGCCAGGTCCACATTCGCACCCTGTTGCCTGCCTGGTCTGAATAATGTCCTCCCTGAATATTTATGTTTATCCTAAACAAGAAGGAAATAAATTAGTGCTTTGCATAACAGACCATGCCTTGCTGTTACTAATACAATGTAGGCCCACTCCTGCAAACTTTTACTCTCCTGCAATCAAGGGACTACTCATGAGTAATGATCTGGAAGTACAGGCCCTCATTAAACCTAGTCCACAGTGAGTGGGAGTCTTTCTCCTGCTGAGATAGGTCATAAAACAGGGCCCTAAGGGCTTGACTTCACACGGTGTTGAAAGTACTCAGCTAGGGTGACCAGACAGCAAACGTGAAAAATCAGGATGGGGTGTCTGTCACCAAGTGAAAGCAAGATCAGGCTCTGTATTTCCTCTGTATCAAAATATATTGTGCATTAGCTAAACACCACAATTCTGCTTTTCCATATGTAAATATATATTCCTGAGCTTTTAAAATATAGCGCTGGTCAAAGGACAATAGGAGCCTATATAAGAAAGAGACCCAAAAATCAGGACTGTCTCTATAAAATTGGGACATCTGGTCACCCGATACTCAGCACCTCTAAGAGATGCTCAACTCCTATTGAAGTAAATAAACTGCTCATTTAGGTATTTAGGGTTCAACTCTGCAAGAGGCCAAACCCCCAAGAGGTTCTGCAGAGCTGAACTCTTGCAGAGTTGAACCCTAAATACCCAGAAGTAGGAAAAGAAGAGGCTTTCACCTCACTGTTTTCTCTTCTCTTTAGTTCACTGCACAGTTTCCAGTAACTGACTTTGCTGTACGATATTTGAGGCAAATTTATTGCTTGTGTGAGTGGGGAGTAAAAAGTGGAATTGGTGTTAAGTTTTCCCCAGACATCATCCCACTCCACGACTTCTCGGTGCACAAAATGCAACTCTGCAAATGCTGTACATTTCAGGGGTTGTTACGTGTCTAGTTCAGAAGGATTTACCGGTTTCATCTGAAGTCTTCACCCATGATTTAGGCTGGCTTTCTGTGTTTTAAAACAATGGGCTCTGATCCCTCAAACATGTCATAGGTGCTTAACTTTAAGCATAAGAATAGTTCCATTTACCTCAGTGGGCTTGCTCAGTCACACATTACCTGGCTGCAGGATCGTGGCCTCAAAACAAATAAAACTTCAAGTTGGAAAGCCCCCAACCTAGGCTATAGCTTGGCAGTTCAATTTATTTAAAAGATGCTATTAAAATGCTCATTTTTAAACAAAGGGGGGAAATAACCCTGCTGAGCTACAGCTGTGTCAGCACATGCTAAATAAAAAAAACCAGCGGGATCTGCTTTACGGGGACATACCATACAATTCCGTTTGGATGATAGCAAGTACCTTTGCCACTAGACTCAAACACTGCTTGGATGTCTGCATTTTTTGGCTTGTCTTCCTGTACTATACAAATATAACCTCTCCTCTTTTGCACAATGATAACGGCCAGATTGCCAGACGGATAGCTGTGTTCAGATAAGGTGTTCAAAACCTCATTTTTTGCCTAGCAGAACTGCCCTATTATCAAGCAGTCAAGAGTTTTGATAAGTGTTTTATAATACAAAGTTGTCACATCAGCTAGAATATTGTTTAAAACCAGTGAGACTGAGTTTTAAGGGGCTCTGTCTCAGGCTAGCCTTTTAAGGTAAGCTGGGCTCAGCCTCGCCTGGGCCCTGGCAGCTATTCCTCAGCTGAGTGTGATGGTGACTTAATTATAATGACTGACCCCCAGCTGCAGGGAGTCAGAGACAATTGCTTACACAGAACTGGTAACTCAGTAGGGGAGGTGTTTTCTCTCTGGGAAAGGCCTGGTGGAGTCAGGTTGGAAGAGCCCCCCCCATGGAAAAGGTAAGGCTCCTGTGGGCGCAGTCCTGATACAGGGCCTGTTGGAGCAGGGATGTCCTTGAGGGAAGGTACCAGACTCCCCAGGGAAGGATGGGAGCGAGTGGAGGGAAAACCTACTGAGAGGAAGCCAGCCTAGGAGACACTTTGCAGAACCTGGGCTTAGGAGCCCAGAAGAGAGAATTTCAGTGTAGCCCAACTGGGACAGAAGAATTATTAGTGTCAATATTAATTTGGAATTATAGTTGGACTTTATGACACCTGGTGAGAGGGATGAACTTTTAAGTGACCTGGTGGTATGGCCAGATTAAGAAGACTGAAAGACAGACCATTTTTTGGGCCAAGAAAATGGCCACCAGGGGGCAATAGAGGCCAAGTCCCTTACAACAAGATGTCTTGCTGTCAGAGGATGAATGGTGGTAACAGCAGTTGCTTACAGGTTTCCAGAAAAATGTCTCATTGTAGCCTGTGAGGAACCCTGGGGACAGGTGGTCGGTATTCAGCCAGCAATGAGTGGGGAGGGACGGAGGACTCTATTAACAACATGTTCCCCCATTTAAACAGAAATGATTCCTTGCAACAGTAACCAAAGAGGCAGGCAACGCCACTTAGCAAATATACACTAAAGACACATACATTGGTGCTGACTCTGTGGGTGCTAATTTCAAGGCTACTGAGTCACTTGGAGATGTTCTATTTCTCCTGGGTTTAAACAGTTCTTGATGTCTTGTGAATTCATGGCTTGTAACTGTCCCTAGTATCTTTTACATGCTCCTTCTTAAACCTTTCAAATGGTAGATCTAAGATGGGGTCTCAAACTCAAATGACCACGAGGGCTGCATGAGGACTAATGCACTGGCCTGAGGGCCGCATCTCTGACACGTCCCCGCTTGCTGCCTCCGCCCCCACTCCACCCCTTCCACGAGGTCCCGCCCCTGCCCCGCCTCTTCCTCTGAGCATGCAGCTCCCCGCTCCCTCCTGGAAAGTGCTAGGCACCGCCAACAGCTGTTTGGTAAACAAAGCAAGAGCAATATAGGAAGTCCAGAGCTGGAAACATAAGCAAACAAATCTAATTTAACAAGAAATTACCAGCCTCAGATGATTCAAGTTGTTTTTCAAAAGTAATATGCTGATAAACTTGACAAATTTCAGCACATCTCTGCCTACTATCAATTATAATTTTATAAAGTCTCCCTCTCCCAAACTGATCCTTATAATCCTGTTCCCCATCCCCACTTTCCCCCGTAACCCGGCTCTCTGTGCCCCGTCCCGAAATCTCCACCCACTCACCCCTACTACCCAGCTCCCT
>ML677363.1:19877543-19966320 GCA_007922305.1 Dermatemys mawii
TCATGCTTGTAGCCACCTCCCTGTGTTCCATCCCCAAATCTCCCCCACGCACCCTCATAACCCTGCTCCCCATCCCCAAATCTCCACCCACTCACCCCTGTAATTCAGCGGGGAGCCTGGCTTACCGCTCCTGGCTGCCGCTGCAGAGGGCTCCTGGGAAGCGCCACCCCAGCTCATTCATTAAAGCTGCAGCAACAGCAGCACTCGGAAGCTGGGGCTCAAAAGCGGCCCAACCAGGCAGCAGAGAAGCCTCCGCTTCTGGCCTCTCCCTCTCAGAAACTGCTACGGGTGGGGGGAGGGCGCAAGGGAGCTTGGCGGGCCACAGAGAAGGGCTTTGTGGGCCGCATGTTTGAGACCCCTGATCTACGATTAACCTTTTGGAGAACGTCATTTTCAAGAACGGACACCCATGGGTGGGGGTAGATCAGCATAGTTCTGGTTATAAAGTGCTTGCATCTCCTAAAGAAGCTTGTGGGTGAACCTGGCCACATAGATGCTCCAGTGCTACACTGGGGTGGGGCAGGCTGTTGCACTGTAAGGGGTGCCTGCAACTCCATTTGAGGCGTTAAACTGAAGCAGGTAAATGATGTCCCCTTGCTCTTTCCAAAAGAGCGCTCTGGCCAACAGTCCGTACAGGACAAAGGTTCTAATAGCTGAGCCTGTGTGAGACAGGCTGCAGGGCGCACATTGGGAGCCTCAGTGCAGCACTATCAGCATCCAGCTTGTGGCTTTGCAAAGTGTTCTAGGATATTTAGGGCATTAAAGGTATTTGTTATTTCAAACCAAGCTCTGTTCTGTTTTCAATGCATATGCTTTAGAATACAGTATGCCCTGATGCAAGCCAGTTTCATTACGGTGCAGCAGGAACGCCACTGTCATTAAAGTTGAGGAGCTTACTGTGTCTGTTCTTGATATCTCTGTAACATTCACCACAGTGACAGCTAAGACAGGAGGATAGGTCTTTGGCCTTTGCCATTCCCAGATTTGGGGAAGCTTTGCTTACCCCTCTTCCCCACTGATTCTAAGTTAGTATTTCTGTGCCTTCTGTTACTGCAGAGGAGGTTTGGCAAATAAGCGGCTCCTATTATTGTGTTGCCCTGCCAGCCTCCCTCTCCCATAGGAATCCAATCTAGTTCTCCAAACACGCATCCCCTTGTCATGAGATGTTACCAGGCAATGCTCAGTCGAGAACGCACAGCGTTCAAATCTTGAACTTATGACAGCAGTAACACGTAGTACTTCTGCAGCAGCTGGAGTTCCTTGGAGAAAAGAGGAGTTATTCCGATAATCAGGAATAGCCTTCTCAGATTGAGATTGGCATCATTTGTAGAACATGCCTTTATTATCATAAAATACTAGATTTAAAGCCTAAATTGTCAAGTGAGCAGTAATTTTTGGGTGCCTAACTTAAGACATTAGAAAGGGATCTGACTTTCACAGGGCAGATGTTCAGTCCTTCCTGAAAATCAGGGGCCATTTAAGGTGTCACCAGTTGGTCTTGAAAATCTAAATAATTTTTTTAAAATTAGCATTTTGTTTGGGCTGCGGTGGCAAATGTGAGTGATGCATCAAGTTATTTTGATGTAAAAGGAACTAATTTTTTAAAATCTGATCCAATTTCTGGACTGCTCAGGTAAATGAGCTTTGTGAAGGATACAATAATTGTGCTGTACCATCTGGAAATATGGTAAGGAACTTTCTTCCATGTTTGTAGTATTTTTCCAAGAACTGTCGCTTCACTAGCTACATATTAAAAAGAAGAAAAAAATGATGAGTTGGATCTTCACATAAACCTCATTATTAAAGGCACAATTTCCCCGTTGTTGCTGTGTTTATGTCTTAAGAGCCTTATTACACCCATTGCAGGAAAGCCTGGCTCTTAGCTTGGAGTTAAAAAAATGTATTTATTTTTCCCCCTCTCACTCACCATCCACCTGTTACTTGAATCTGTGCCCTGAAGACTTTACAATCTAAGGCCATGGTTACACTACCACTTTTCTCTTTATAACTTATGTTGCTCAGAAGTGTGAGTGACATAAGTTACACTGACAGACATGCCAGTGTGCAGAGCACTGTGTTGGTGAGAGAACTTCTCCCGCCAACACAGCTATCAGTGCTCATGGAGGTGGTTTCATTATGTTAACAGGAGAGCTCTCTCCATCGGCGTAGAGTGGTTACACAAGCAATCTTACAGCGACGCAGCTGCTTTGGTACAGCTGTGCGGCTGTAAGCTCGCTATTGTAGACATCTCCTACATCTATAAGATGACTGTGGTAATGGTAGATATACAGTTATTTTAGAGAGGCTTGAAGTGCTAGGATCAGAACATAGATCTCATGAACCGCTGGTCTAGTGGGGATCTATCACAGAGAATGTACAGGAGCTGTTACCTTTCCACCTGCAGTGGTAAAATCACAGCAAGTAATACTGTAGTTAATTTCCTCGCTCTCTACTCTTTCAACTGTCTCATAAGGCATGAGAGTCCAACCTCCAGGGGAGGGTGGCTCACGGGAGAGCTGGTAGGAAATGGTTTTGAGTTGCTTTGAACCTACAGAGAAAAGAAAAGAGTTACATATTTATAGGTGAAGCGATAATAGCACCACATATTATTAAGTTTGCCCAACATTTCCCATTAGAAGACCCTGTTTTCAGTTGCTTATAACTTGCAAACATCAACTGTTTGATCAGAAATTTTCCATGTTGGGTGTCTGCCATGGCTTGAAACTTTTTTGGAATATTTCAGCCAAAACGAATTGGCCATTCCAGAGAAGGCAGCTATGAAAAAATAAGTTATTAAATTCTTGAGACCTTTTCTCTAAAATGCTCTGGTGCCTATGTGCTTTGAAAGTAGGTAGAGAGGTGGCCTTTGTGTCAAGGATGTGCATTTTGCTATCCCTGTGGAAATCTGCTCAAGTTATAAGCATTTGAAAAATTCACAGTCTCTTTAGAGACGCTAAAGCTTAACAGCTAAAATCTCTGAAAATTCTGTCCTCACTGGGCATGCTCCCTCCTCTCAGAGCTTTGTCCTCTTCCTTATTTAGCACTCCCCCAGTTTCTGTGTCTTCTACAAGCTTTCTCAGGGATGATTTCATGCTATGTTCCAGATCACTGATTTTAAATAGTGTAGGGCCCAGAACAGAGCCCTGTGGGACCACACTAGAAATACACTCATTCAATGACAATTCGCCATTTACAATTACATTTTGAGACCTAACAGTTAGCCCAGGGGTGGGCAAACTGTTTGGCCTGAGGGCCACATCTGGGCGGGAAAATTGCATGCAGGGCCATGAATGTTGGCTGGGGCGTGGGTTGGGGTGCGAGGTGTGGGAGGGGTGCAGTGTGCAGGAAGGGGCTCAGGGCAAGGGGTTGGGGCAGAGGGGTACAGGGTATATGAGAGGGCTCAGGGAAGGGAGTTCTGGTGCACAGTGAGGGAGGGGTGCGGAGTGCACAAGGGGGCTGAGGGCGGGGGTTGGAGTGCAGGAGGGGTGCAGATGGGGTTGGTGTGCAGGCAGGGGGCTCAGAGCAGGGAATTGGGGTGTAGGAGGCGTGCAAGGTTCAGACAGGGGGCGCAGGGCAGAGACTTGGGGTGCAGGATGCAGCAGGGGGCTCACGGCAGGGACTTGGGGTGTGGGATGCAGGAAGGGTCCAGAATCCCACCCGGTGCCACTTACCTGGAGCGGCTTTGACCTCGCACCTCTCTGGGAAGTGGCCAGCACCATGTTCCTGCAGCCCCTAGGGGAGAGGGGGCAGAGGTCTCTGCGCACTGCACTTGCCTGTGGGTACCACTCCAGAAGCTCCCATTGGCCGTGCTTCCCTGTTCCTGACCAATAGAAGCTTTGGGGGAGGTACCCACAGGCAAGTGCAGCACACAGCACTCTCTCCCCCCTCTGTCCCAGGGGCCACAGGGACATGATGCTATAGTTTACCCACCCATGCGCTAGGAGCCACCTTAACATAAAAGGCACAGCACACTTGATAATAAGTTAGAGACCAGGCACTGAAATCCACATTCATGTGAGAAAACCCATTCCCACTCTGGAATGCACTCCAACAAAATTTCAGTTGAAGTTCATTGTAACAATAAAAAAAAAAATCCAACTCACATTCAACAAAGCTGGCCTGCTCTGCTGCCATGAAGGCAAATTGTTTTGCTATTTGTCTTTCCTGTTGCCTATAAAGCAAAAACATACAGGACATAAATTCCAAACCTCTTGCTTCAGAGGGTACAAGTTCAATTCAGATGTCCTTGCAGGAGGAATACAAGTTAGCTGCTGTTTGACAGCTATTTGGGCCTGATTCTCCTCTTACCTATCCAACTGCAAGTAGCTGCATTGGCTACAGTAGAATGATGCCACTATGAAATCTGTGCACAAAAGGAGAATTGGGGCCCTTTTATAGATTACTGCATAATGTAAAATTTGACTGTTACTTGATTGTTTGACCAACTCAGCATATATTACAGTGTTTAGCTCATTAGTAAATATGCATCTTGTATAGAAGATATTTGACATCTTGCAAGATTCTGTAATTAATATTCTGCAATTGATATTCTGACAGAACATAAGGGAAAATACAGAATACGGAGTTATGGTGGCAGAGTTGGAAATTTCCCCTTTTGCTTATGAGAATATTCGCTGTGGTGATAAAATGATAACAAAAATTCTGCCAGTAACGCTGATGAGCTGGAAAACAAAGAAAGAATTCCTAAGCTCAGAACTGCTGGAATCCAATAAAAAATTGTCACAAGATCTGATTTTATTTTGCACTGAATGGCTGTGAAGTCTCATAAGCCCTAAATTAACAGACTGTGTGTCAGATTTTATTTCATAATGAAGACTTCTACACTGCCATGAATTATCTTAAAAAGCTGACCCAGCCTTTGAATGTGCAACATCTTTTGAAACAGCAAGGGCAGTGGGCATACTGGATTTCGAGATGGAATGACTAGAGTTTATCCAGACTACGCAGATTTCTTAATACAGAAAATAATGGCCTCTCTCTTGCAGTTTTCTATCCAGCATAGCTTCAGCTATGTTATGCTGGCTAAACATACTTTTAAAGTCTGCTCAAGAATCTGTCCTAATAGCCAATGCTATATATCTGTATATATACAATGCTATATAAATCTGTCCTAATAGCAAATGCTCGGCAAGCCATGGCAAGAACAGATTAAGAAGAAACAAAACCATTAATTGGGGGGGCTGTTATTTAATGCTATTTTGTGATGTTGTTCTCTTTATCTAAGTTTATAATATGTTTGGCTTAATTTTAAATTTGGTACATAGTGCAATATACTTATGTTATAGGAGTACATAGAACTACTGTAACTGAGTATTCAGGGATAGAAATGTTCTTAACATTTCTCCTGGCACTTTATTTTTGTTCTTTAAGCTTATGGAGTAGGCGCAGATATTTGCACTGGCTTTTGGCTTCCTTTTAAGGGCCAAGAAACTGGACATGTACAATAAGATGAGCAGTAAAATGGGTGACCAGTCCATACTGCAGTGGGGATACCACTATCCAGCTAATCTCTTGTTATTACTCATTAGTTGTGCAGAGGGCTAGAATTCATTTATCTGGTTATTGGCCTTGGATAGGAAAAAGGCTCTACCAATGCCTTCTCTAAGGATTAAATTTGTACTGCTGCATACTAGCATTAGCCTATTTCTACCACGCCTTGCAATTCCATCCTAGTTTGCTTTTCTCTTTCTTTAAGGAAGGAAAGATTTCTAGAAAGTCACCAGTTCATTGATGGTACTGGATAGTGTTGCTACTGGAGGTAGAGATGGAGTCTGGAGAGAACAGACAAACCTTTTGCTGTTTTCTCATTATCTTGCTGTCTTGAGCACCTGAAAGGTTTGGATTTTTTCCTGTATTGCTACTGCTAGAAGTATCACTTGTTGCTAAAACAATCTAATAAATCCTCTAAACAGACCTCTCTCTAAGTGGTAATAATGTGGGATTTTAGGGCAGTTGCCACTGATCTTGAGTGTCACTTTGATACCAAGAACCTGATCTGATATATATACACATTACACACACACACCAGATATAACTTTTAAGAAGTGCTGAACACTCACAACCCAAATACATGTCAATTTTGTGAGTATTCAGCACCTCTGACAACTGAGTTCGAAGTGTCTCTCAGTTTGATTACCCCAAAACTGAAGGCATCCAAAATCACTGAAAAATGTGGCTTAAGCATTTGGGGCAACACTTAGGCCCTAACCATTGTCATTTTGTGATTATGAGTCTGGCTTCACTTACTTTCTGGAGAGGACTAAAGCTGAAGATGTCATGTCACTGATATCAGTAAAGAGACAGTTCAAGTGGGGCATATGCTAGCACATGCTGACCTGGCCTTCTGTGGACTTTTCCTGACATATTCCTCCTGTTTGGTGCAGATTCTCTTTTTACTCCCATTTGCTATACTTTGAATTTCTCCACATTGTCTCCCCCAGGTTAGAATGTTGTTCCTGAAAAGAACTAACTGCACAGTTTGCTATATTTTGCCAGCAAATGGTACCTCCGAAATGCTTTCTCCCTTGCTTGCTGCCTGTCCACTTCACTGCCGTGGGCTGCATGAGGGTCAATGGAGATTGACTTATTTCTAGCATTCTCATAAATCTTTTTTTCAGTAATGATGTACTCATAGAGATCCTGATTTTGCTCACAACAGAAAAACTGAAAAGCAAAGCAGGGGTGTTACTCCAGTAGGGGATGATGCGTGGAGAAGCTCTGTTAACTCTTTCCAACCGCTTACTGTTTCATAATCTTCAGAGGCTGGGTCAAGCTCTTCATAGGAAGGAAATACTTTGAGCAAGCTGCCACAGTACTCGCATGGTACAGTAGATTCCTCTTCTATCTACAGTGGGGGGCAAAGTGGGAGAGGAAAACAAAGATTTGAAAGTTGATGTGATGTTTCTAGAATCCTCCTATTCTAGGACAGGGAGGCACCTTCAAAAATACCATGTTTTAAACTCCTTTACTTCAGGCTATGCCTGCACAACGAAGCTTCTGAGCTGATTAGCATGACAGTTTGAAGACTATTGGCTCACTTTTACTTTCTAAGGAGATTGCCATGCCAAGCACTGTAAATTATACAATTTATTTCATTAGGGATTTTGTAGAGCTGTCTAGCTCCTGCAAGCTGGTAACAGAGGAGCCTGAGCAGTGCTGAAAATATTTTGTCACCTGGGTTCCTGGCAAAAAGTATTTTCAGAGACTGTTTTTCCTCCTTCCCCTGTGGTTTATTTAATTTAATTTATTTCACAGGGTGTTTCTTAGGCCCAGTGCCCTGGATCAAATTCAGATAAATGATCAGGTGTGTTTCAAGGGCAGCACTGGTCAGTGGAACACTGTCTACAGCCAGCTCCCAGCCCTTAAAGAATGATATTTAGATTGCTTGGACATTGTCTTATTTTTTGAAGCAGTGTTGTCTCTATTAGATAAATGTATACCACTTTGGGCTACCCAGAACAGTGTACTACCCAGAACAGTATACAGAAACCAAAATAAGATTGTATCTCTGAGTTTTAGTGAAAGAACTAGATTTTGCCCTAGAAACGTATCTTCAGCATGAAATAGAGTGGGATGCTTGCACAGTCTAATGTATTTTGGTACGTGGATCACACATTTCAATGCCCTAGTGAACGACAACCTCTCACTGTTAATGAAACCCTTGCAAGTTGAGTTTGACAGATGGCAGCATCTTACAGAGATTTCATTTTTCCCTCCTGCGGCTCCTGGGGGGCTAATACAAACCCAGTACCATGTAGCAGAAAGAAACATCACCTGTATCTCCAGGTCTTCTCTTGATGATTCTGGCCTATATGCTAGAATAGTTGGTGGCCCAATATGGGACAGTGTTTGCAGAGATTCCTCAAACAGTCTTATGAAGTCTTCATGAAACTTAAATTTGAAAACAACAAATTCAGTGTAGAGTCAGCTCTTTTTCAGAGGGAAAATTAAGAATAAAATGTATAATAATTGTAGGGATTGGAGAACCATACCTCCATGTTGCACAAAATGCCTAAACTGCTGAGGTCTTGTGACAGCACTGCATGTATATCTGAATAGCAGCAATGAGAATTAATTAGGAAAGGTGGTGTGTTCTAGGAGAGCATTTCTTCCTAGCATCTTGGGAGGAATTCTCTTCTCAGCTTTTCTACACTCCTTCTCTCCCGTACCCTTCCTTAATACACTCCACCTAGCTGGAACATCTTTGGTATCAACTCACTGCTCCTAACCATTGGTAGGGTTGCTGTCCATCAGTGTGAAGCCCTTCCCTGCTTTGATGGGGGAAGGGATATATAGCCCCTGATCCCATACTGTACTTAAGCATGTGCAGTAAAGCATGGACTTAATTTTTTAAACAAGAAATAGTCCCATTTCAGTCAACAGGACTGCTCACTGCTTAAAGTTAAACACTTAAGTGAAGTGTTGGATGAGGCCTAGAATGTCTAAAGCAGTTCCCACCTCTGCTGTCTTGAGAAGTAAGAGACTGGAAGCTAGAGATGGGGAAACTCCTCTTAAGTCTTCTAATCCATCCCCTGCCAGTACAAGACTGTTTTCTATATTTAGTCTACACATAAATATCCCAAGTGAAAGGATTTGCACTGCTCCCTTCAGACAGCTATTCCCAATTCAATAGAAATGGTTGGCAGGAAGCTTTTCCTGACCACCAATCACTATGAATCCCATTACTCAGTTATATTTCCATGTGCCACTCCCTATAATTCACCTTCCACCTTACTATTTACCTCCTTCACAACCTTCCCACAAGCCACATCCCCCAGTTACGGCTCAGAGAAGCCACACTCCTAGTTCTTTTAATTTTGGCAATCCTTCTAATCCCAAACCATTTTTGTTGCTCTTCTCTGAGTTCCCTGCCCTTTGTCACTATCTGATAGGTACTGGTGTGTCCAGAATAGAATGCAGCCCTCCAAGAGAGCTCCTCTGGGTATCAGTTTACCATTTTCAGCTGCAGTAGCAATGTGAATGCTGTCTTTCTTGAGCTCTTCAGTCTTTCTCTGAACTAGAATTAAAATACACAGTTAACGTTGTCAAAGCTTGGCTTCTGCCTATGTGTTTGATGTCATCAAATAAAAGAGCTGCAGGGAATGTCCAGCTGGAGGAGAGGAAACACCAGGGAGGGAGACCAAAATACATTGAGTGCTCCACTGTGGATGGGGCCTCTCTTTAATATAGCGATGTGATGCTGTGAGACTACAGGCCCCTGGCATTCAATGCTCCATCTTTTCTCCAGTATTTCTTCTTGCAATGGTGTTTGTATCAGATTTTACAAATAAGTAACCATTAAAGTGTAACTGAGCAGTCCTTTTGCACAGGACACCCCAATCAACAGTGGTTGTCCAGTAAAAGGTATTAGCTCACCCACCTTGTCTCTCTCTCTCATCCTGAGACCAACACAGCTACAACAACACTGCAGATAACATTTGAATGATGCAGTGTAGTCATAGCCATGTTGGTCCCAGGATATTAGAGACACAAGGTGGCCTTCAAACAACACTCCCACGTTTCCAAGCTTATCATCATATGCAAGCCCCGACAGATCAGGACACACCAACTCAAATCAACTCCAGACCTGCAAGAACAGATGCAAAACCTGCAGACATCTCCACTGCTGTGAGCAACATTCCCCACAACATACCTTTCAAGATCCCTGGATCCTGCACATATCTATCACATATGGTGTATCTCATCCAATGCACTAACTGTCCCAATAACCATGTGAGTAAAACCAGACAATCACTACGCTCTCGAATGAACTCAAATAGGAAAATGATAAAAGATAAAAACACCCTATCACACTTTTCACACAGCAATCGCTCTACATCTGACTGATTAGTCCTAATCCTTCATGGAAACCTGCACAACACTTTTCAAAAGATAAGCCTGGGAGCTTATTTCATGCCTTTGCTAAACACTATAAATCATGGACTGTACAGAGATCTTTCTGTCCCGTGATTATAGTGGTGTTAATGGGCCACTCTGCCTTGAATGGTCCCTTACAATATGTGCTAACTATTTATGCTAAACAATCCCTTGTCTACCTTGCATTTAGCTGTGCTGCTCTGGGTACCTTTCCCAGATCTGAAGAAGAACTCTGGGTGGCTCGAAAGCTTCTCTCTCTCACCAGCAGGAGTTGGTCCAGTAAAAGATATTGCCTCAATCATCCACCTCTCTAGGGCTAGTCTACACTGGCAGTGCTAAAGCACATAGCTTGTGTAGTCGCGGTGCAGTGCTGGGAGAAAGCTCTCCCTGCAATCTAAGAAACCACCTCAACGAGGGGGGTAGCTACCAGTACTGGGGTACTGTTTACACGGGTGCTTTACAGCGCTGCAACTTGGTGTGCCCAGGGGGGTGTTTTTTCACCACTGTTAATTGGCAGCATAGACAAGCCCTAATATTTGGTCCAATTGGGATGACTCAGTTGAGCAGCAGAATAAAAGAGGCCATATATTTTCAACTCTATTTAGAGGCTTTGAAAGTTATCTTCCATAGGGACATGATACACAGCTAGGTCCATTACCTACTGAGCATTTCCCCCAGATGGCTGGATATTCTTCTTACTAGCTGAACATTCTGTGATGTGTCTAATAATAGTTGTAATTAGAAGAAGTGCTATCTAGTGGTTATAGCAAGGAACTCTACTGAATTCTGTTCCCAACTCTGACACTGACTTGCTGTAGAACCTTGGGGAAAGTCACTTGATTTGTGTGTCAAGTTTACCCTTTTGTACAATAAGCAATTACACAAATCCTGGGTTACTAGGCAGCTTAGATGAAAAATGCTATAAATGTGCAATTACTACTACACATGTTGGCTCTTATACAGTAAGCAACAGAGACTTGAACTAGCAAAGCCATTTCTTACGTGTTTTTCTGTAGATATGTTCATAAATCCAGCTTGTTTCTGTCTGCATTGACACTGAAATTCCTAAAGGTTTCTCATGAGTTGAGTGATCAACATTATCAGATGTTTTTCTTTCACTACATGTAAAACACACATTACAAATTAATCATGTATGGTAGCTGCAAAGAAGTTGCTTTTGAACATCCATTCAAACATGAAGTTTTTCCAACTTGAGTATTTAATACACTATTAGAATTTAGAGTAACACATGTATGTAGGAATAAAAGCCTAAAAACATATTTTTGCTATCTCTACAATTTATAGACTTATGTTCAACCAAGTCAGTCTCTGAAGGTCTCCAATGGACTAGACAATAAAACTGTCCTTAAAAAAGGGCCTTTGAGATTAAACAATGAAAATCTAAGATCGGTTTCTCTCTCAAAGCATTAAGAAGCAATAAATGAACACTAGGTTTGTTTTATACATTTAAATACTTTAAGACAAAAAAAATCTTGTCTTCCATGGTAATAACTGAGTTGAAAAATGTTAAGTCTGGAAAACCAGGATTAATCAAACCAGCATTTAAAATTCCTGTGCTCCACCATTAAGGTTGACTGTTCCAATATTTGACTTTTCTCTTCTTATGTCTGATCACAGACACGTTAAGTATCTAAGGCTTTTTGATTTATAAATCAATGCCAAGGGCCCAAGACTTATGAGTTAACTTAAAAACAACAAAATAATAGATGCAGGCATGGGGAAGGAAAAAATGTTCAGTAGGTGAAGCATTATTCGCTTTAAATATAATCTATTTTAAACAGCATTAAGTTAAAATTTGCAAATCCACTTGCGTATTCCCTTAATTTCCAACACCTTTCATATGCAGAAGATTACAATCCACATCAGCTATATCATCCAATTTATAGTTAAAGCATTACATCAAATCTAAATTTAGGGCTGATCTACACTAGAAAATTAGATCGACCCAGCTATGTTGCTTGGGTGTGAAAAATCCATTCTCCCATCCCCTGAGTGACATGGTTAAGCTGACCTAAGTCCCCATGTAGACAACGCTAGTCTGATAGAACAATTCTTCCATTAACCTAGTTGACACTTCTCGGGGAGATGGATTTACTACAGGGATGGGAGAACTCCTCCTTTTTGCTGCAGTAAGTTTATACGCCAGTGGTTCTCAGCCTATTTACCACTGTGGGCCTCATATGCAGCACTCTATGCAGTATATGGGCTGCATCTACACAATATATGTACTATCTGTATGGCCCGGATGTCATGAGCCCCAGCTGCAGCTGTACCACTGTAGCATTTTAAGTGTAGACGTAGCCTTAGCCTTACAGTCTGAAAGCATCATAGAGCTCTTCCCTTTTCCACCACATAGTGCAGCTGTCCTATGACCTTGGAGAGGTGAATTCAACAGTTGAGTTGAAAGCTTTAGCCTGCTCAAAGCTATGCGCAAGTAATGTATATGAAATATGTTCGTGGTCCTAATACAGATTCTAGTGAACAGGCATCGCAAAAACAACCACCAGACAGACATAGCACAAACAATTGGCACCTGTGTTGGTTATTTAAGTAGAAGCCAAAACAGGATGGACATAGAGAATGAACTACCCTTTCACTCACAGATACTTCCCCTCCAAATCCAGGTTGAAGCTTATTCAAAGAGCAGCCCATGCTACCGTGGTCCATGCTGTACCAGCTTTGTGGATAAAAAGATGACAGCAGTCTTTGTGGCTGTCAGACACCTTTAACAAGGTTTGCATCTTAAAAGCAGGCTTGAACTATATTCAGGAAAAACAATGAAAACAATGAAGATTCGTAAATAGCTTTCCTCACTGTTTCTAAGTTTCCTGGCTTATGATCCTGTTTGACCACCACCAACTCATATTAAGTTTTGTGATAACTTTGCATGTGCTTACCTGCTTAACTTGTGTAATGAGGGAGAGCAAGTTTCTCGTCTAATTCCACCTAATATTGTAGGAAGGCCTTTTGTACCTGTTGAACACAACAGACTAGTCTCTGCATGCAATACAAACAATACTAAATTATTAAACACACATACTTTTCAGTGCATCTGCTGGTATAGTTACATGAGAGAGGTGTTAAAATCCAAACTAAAACATGTCCTACTTTTTAAATGGTAGTTCCATAGCAAGGTGCTTCTTAAGAGCAGAAAGGTGTTCCTTTAGTTAAAAAAAAAAAATGAAGCATTCAGGATTAACTCCTGAATCTGTTGTGAGGGTTTATTATTGCTGCATGCAGTTTAAACCTACTTAAGTACCCTCAGGTGAATTTCATCAGGCCCTGCCACCTAGGAGCAGCTGCCGGAGGGATATGCCTATCACTTTTTCAGAAGCCGTCTGAGATAAGTGCCCATCCCCTGTCCTCCTCCTGCACCCCAAACCCCTGCCCCAGCCTAGAGTCCATACTCTGCACCCCTTCCTGCACCCAAACTCCCTCCCAAAGTGCAGAGAATTGGTCTGAAATCAACAAGATGAAACGCAATAAAGACAAGTGCAAAGTACTACACTTCCGAGGAAAATAAATCAAAATGTACAACTATAGAATGGGGACTAACTGGATAGAGGACAATACTTCTGAAAAGAATTTGTGGGTTATAGTGGATAACAAATTGAATGAGTCTTCACTGTGATGCAGCTGCAAAAAAGGCTAATATCATTCTGGGGTGTATTAACTGGAGTATGTAAGATACAGGAGGCAAGTGTCCCAGTCTACTTGGCACTCATGAGGCCTCAGCTGGAGCACTGTGTTCAATTCAAGGGCACTACACTTTAGGAAAGATGTGGACAAATTGGAGAATACAGAGGAGAGCAACTAAAATGATAAAAGGTTTAAAAAACCTGACCTATGTAGAATGGTTAAAAAACTGGGTATGTTTAGTCTTGAGAAAAGACTGACAGGAGACCCGATAATAGTCTTCGAATATGTTAAAGGTTGCAGTAAAGAGGATTATGATCAATTGTTCTCCATTTCCACTGAAGGTAGGAGAAGTAGTAATGGTCTTAATCAATAGCAAGGGAGATTTAGATTAGATACTAGGAAAAACTTTACTCTGATAGAAAACGAAGAATACTTGTGGCGCCTTAGAGACATGAAGTGGGCTATAGCCTACGAAAGCTTATGCTGAAATAAAGTGGTTAGTCTCTAAGGTGCCACAAGTATTCCTCGTTTTCTTTATGGATACAGACTAACACGGCTGCTAACCTTAAACTATTACCCTGATAGTTGGAGTTATGCTCTGGAATAGGCTTCTGGGGAAGTTGTGGAATGCCCATCATTGGAGGTTTTTAAAAACAGCTTGGACAAACACCTGTCAGGCATGGGCAGTGGGTCCCCTAAACCTAGCCCTGGCTCCACCCATGCTCTTCCCTCTCCCCAAAGCCGGAGCTCAAGCTGGCAGGAGCTCAGCTGTGCCGCCAGCTGGAGGGCAGTGGGCTGGCACTGGGGGCAGTTTGGCTGTGGCTCCTCTGGCTGACGGGAAGGTGGGGGCCTTAGGGCTCCAGTGGATAGGGTGTGGCAGGCATTTAGGGCTCCCACGGACATGGGATAGAGGTGGGGCCTTGGGCAGAAGGGCAGGACTGTGTGGCTAGTCTCCCTGAAGCGGGGGACTCGCACTGCTAATGCTGTCGAGGATGGTCTAAGTTTACATGGTCCTGCCTCAGTGCAGGGGGTTGGACTCATTACCTTCTTGAGGTCCCTTCCAGTCCTACCTTTATTTGATTCTACAATACCTGTGTTGGGAGCTGGTTGCTGCGTGGCCCTCTTCTGGAGGCTGGTCTCGGGTCTGGGTTCTGTGGTCCCATCAGACTTTCCGGCTGAACTCTTGTCTTGAGGTGATCTAAGTAGGTGAAAGACAATATGACTGGACTTTAGGATAAAGACTTTTTACCCTTAGTGCCTTACTAATAGCCATGCTTAAGTCAGATAATTTGCCATCTCCTGTGGAATTTGGATTCCCTGTTGCTAAAGACAAAATGCTACACTTAACTGACTGTTTAGTGGCTTAGATGAAATAAACGGGTACTCTTAATGTAGTTCCTACTGGATAGGTATCCATATTATAACAGCCCCATAACTGTCCTTATTAATCAGCAAGAACAGAACACACAGTGATAGGCTTATACTGTAGCAGGGAAAACTTAAGTTAAATATTAGAAAAATCTTTCTCATATAAGGGCCTAATTCTGCCCTGTGACACGTACAGAACTTTCACTAAAGGCAAGGAGAGTTGCACATAAATTGTCAAGGAAAGAATTTCACCACTGTGCAGTTTCACAATGAAATATGTGAGTAAGAAAAGCTATTGAATCATCATCACTGGGAATATTAATACATAGGTACCCCTCTTGATTAATAACCAATTGTGCTGTGAAATTAGGGTGAGAGAAATCTACATGACTGATCATCGTTCTTTCCAACCAAATGATCATAATATAACTAAGGACTGACATCTGGAGAAGAGTGAAAGCAAAGACGACAGTACTGATTGTATTGACTTCCTGGGTCTACAGCAGGGGTCTCAAACTCAAATGACCACGAGGGCCGCATGAGGACTAGTTCATTGGCCCGAGGGCTGCATCACTGACACGCCCCGCCTGCCTGCCCCCTGCCCTGCCCCCACCCCACCCCTTCCATGAGGTCCCACCCCTACCCCGCCTCCTCCCCTGAGCGCACAGCTCCCCGCTCCTCTCCCCTCCCTCCTGGAAAGTGCTAAGCACCTGGAGGTAGGCAGGGAGGAGGCGGGGGGCACGGGGAGCTTGGTGGCTGCAGGAAATTAAGTGGGGGGAGAGAAGGGGCATGGGGAGTTTGGCTGGCTGCAGAAAATAACCCCACGGGTCATGTGTTTGGGACTCCTGCCTTAGGTGGACTACTCCACCGCCTAACAAATCTGAGCCTCATACTCAGCCTCAGTGTTACACATACAATGACACAAAACTATAGTAAAAAATGAAGAGTAATATAATATGCTATTAAATTTATTAACTTTTTTATTAACTTCTTTAACTGTAATGTGAAATAAATAACTTTCTCCCCCTTTCTCCGGATAAATAACTTTCTCTGCCCCTTTCTCCCCCTCCTCCCCTGTGCAGGAGGCTTCCTGCTCCTGGCCCCTTCCTCCCAGAAACCGCTAAGCCGGGGAGCAGCGCACAGGTAAGAAGCACGGTGGGGGGGGAGGTGAGCTTGGTGGGGGACCTGTGGAGCATGGTGAGGGGGCGGGGGGGCCTCGGGGAGCTTTGTGGGAGCTGTGGGGAGCTTGGCGGGGGGGCAGGGGGACCTCAGGAAGCTTGGAGGGGGACCGCGGGGACCTTGGCAGGGGGGGCGGAGGGGGCCGCAGGGAGCTTGGCGGGGGGGCTGGGGGGCTGCGGGGAGCTTGGTGGAAGCCACGGGGAGCTTGGCAGCGGGATGTGAGGGGCCTCAGGGAGCTTGGCGGGGGACCGTGGGGAGCTTGGCAGGGAGCTTGGTGGGGGGCCGCAGGGGTCACGGGGAGCTTGGCAGGGGGGCTGGAGAGCTGAGGGGAACTTGGCGGGGGACCGTGGGGAGCTTGGTGGGGGGGCAGGGGGGTCACGGGGGGGCTTGGTGCGGGGGCAGGGAGAGCTTCGCAGTCCGCAGGGAAGGGCTTGGTGGGCCGCATGCAGCCTACGGGCCACGTGTTTGAGACCCCTGGTCTACAGTCCCCATATCAGGAATGGTTACAGCATGCCACAGATCAGACAATAATACAAACACATTAAGTTTTATGTTGAAGTAATAGTTCAGCTAGAACCTGATCTAACTCTTATTGAAATCAATGCAAATAATTCCACTGAGTTCAAATGGGAGTTGAAGTGGGTCCATCCTTACCTGCTTAATGTATTTAATGATGTGGAAATTTCTCTTCTAACTCCTCCTAGTAATTCGGAACCTGCAGCATACAAAAATCACTAGTATTTATACTAAATTATATCTGTAAACTAGTAACAAGCATAATTCTGACCTACTCCAGAAGACTAAAGAATTGTGTGTTGACATGAATGTAAATTAAAAACAAAACTTTTTTTTTACTGAACTAAATACAACCAACAGAGCAAATGCCCTGTCTTAAATGAGAATGATAGTAAACGCCTTTTCCTGGCTTCAGATAAAGGTGACCACCTTCCCTTCCCAGTGATTTTACGCTCCAGATTACTGAGGTAAAAGTGCTCAAATTTGGGTGTCTATACCTATGGCCATCCATAGCGGGGTGCGAGGCCTGGGACAATTCCCACCTCTCTGGCACAGGCCCTGCCCCCACTCCACCTCTTCCCTACGCCCAATTCCACCCCTTCCTCACCTCTTTCTAGCTTCTGCCCCCTCTCCTGAGCGACACAGGGAGCTGGCAGGGAGGGCTGGGTCACTCATTGCTGCCGGCGCCAGGCCTCCCAATAGTCCTCTCCCCTCCCCCGCCAGGATTCCACATCCCAAAGTGCGGGCCCCGCAGAGCGCAGGGTCTGGGGCAGTTGCCCCAGTCTGTCCTATGGATGGAACGGTTCTGTCTATAACTAGACACCTAAATCTGTAGCCAGGTACCTCAGTGAAGTTAATAGAGAATGTGTGTGCTCAGCGCCTCTGGAAAATAAGGCTACATATTTAGGAGCACAAATATAGACTTAGGTGTCAAAGTTTAGGCATCTAAAACTGAAAATATTGCTCTGACCCTATACCCCATTTCTCAGTGCACCTCTCCTCTTGCCCCAAGGTATTTATTTCCTTTTCCTACATGCTCCAGGTCACTGCATCCTCCCTTTTTGTGTGCACTGATTTTTCTCTTCCCCCTATACACCCAGAGCACTACAACCCCAGTGTCTCGCAAGGATGGAATTACATCCTGGTTATACCTGGGCCTGGAGCTGGATGTTCTGTGGCCCCATCCTGGGAGCTGCTCTCTGATTCCATCTCTGAGGAACTCCAGCCTTCAGATGAGCTAAGCAAGTTGAAAAGACAGTATATTCAGCTTACACAGGACAGACACATCTGCATAGCATTATTGTCTCACTAATGACCACTGTTTATAAGAGATGACCTTATCTCTAAAGGAATTCAATTTCCCTCTCCTTGCACAAAGAAAATGCTACATGAGGAAGAACATTAGTATACTCTGTCTAGTTCCTAGTAGACATATTCAGACAGTCCCTCCTCCTCCACTGGCATCTCTGCTGATCGTCTCAGCAGAGGTTCAAGGACTGAATAAGCATGAAGACGGAAATAAGGCTAACCTAAGAAAAATGGATACAGCTTTGTTTATTCAATCTGGGAGTGGGGAACTGGAGGGAGGACGACAGTAACTAAAGATAAGGAGACAATCAATGAGGACAGAACAAGTCATAACAGATGTAAAGTGCTATACTGGATAGGCCATTTGGTAGGTGCAACATAGGTTACAAAATCATCTTGGCTACATTAGATGCTAGACATCTTCCTATCAAGAACAGCTTTGGGGAAAAACCTCAATATTGCCATGATGCAAGGAATGATGAACTAGATGATCCACTGGAGAGCCACATAAACACCCAATGTTTCTAAGTGACAAAGAGTCCTGTGGCACCTTAAAGACTAACTAAAATTTTTTATTTTTTTTTTGTTTCTAATCCTAATGTTTCTAAGGTGATATAAGTGAGGATGGGTGTGGGATGAGGAAAGCTAGTGAAAGCAAAGAAGATTCCCAAGTAGAATATTATGCTGAATATTGTGTTGTTAGCTCTAAAATCCAACTGCATAACACTGCTCAGCTCAGAATAAAGCAAATCAAAGTTATATTTCCATTTGCTTACCTGCTTTGTCCCTCATAGGATGAAGATGACGTTTCTTTTCTATTTTCTTTGGTATCTGTTGAATACAAATATATACAGACTAGTTGGACTGCAAGATATGCATCCGAACATGCAAGCATAACCCCCCTATTCTGTGAGCTGAACTAGAGGAAAGGCAAATAATTTTATGGTAAGGTATTAAGACTGTATATATAGTATCTCCCATTCTTTTTATTGCCCCACAGTAGTAAATGGAAAGGCTACTCCATATGAAGAACTGAAAGGGATAAAGTTTTGCCATTAAGCCAGGTTCTTATAAGTCTTTGGCTTCAGCTATCAACAGCATGACCCCAACATGTGCTCTCTCCCAATTCACTCTCCAGTCACAATGCTTTACTCTAGGGCTGCTCAGAATTCAACACAAGTGATATTTCCAACCAGCTCCCACTTTAGATGATGCCATGAGTGATAAAACAAATGAGATGGCTAGAGCACCAGTGGCAGAAATCTTGTGCCAAGTCTGAACAGAAATTATTTTGACACATTCTGCCATAGCTGTGCAAAAAGCAAAAAAATTCTTTTTCTCCATCCTGATGCCAACAGTATCACACAGCAGGATTTATCAGGATAGATGATAATCTTGTTAATCTCAGCCGCCCCCCACTCAGTTACAGAGTTAGGGTTTTCTTCTCTATGAAGAAATTTCCAATTATTTTGCAGGTAACAGCTTGGATCTGGACTGAGAGGTCTGCCTCTGTGGAGACAGAGTAGTGTCTTCAGGGGACAAAATGCTGTGTGCTCTCTTCTTGAGTTTCAGATTATGTGGGTTTGCTTTGGGTCACAACCTGTACATGTTCTCCTTAGCTGAGCAGAAGGCCTGTGGGAAGTACGGGACTTGTTGGTTGAGATTGCATTCCTCGCCTTGTAGGAAAATGACAGTGTGCCAGGAGTCCTTAAAGAGGGTCTTGCTAACCATTGACTCGTATCTCATTTTTCTGTTTTGGGAGATCACTTAACAGGAGGTGGCAGGGCAATTCTAGTACTTTCTGCAGTTCTCATTATCTTAGTCTAGCACACTTTAGACCCTATCACAGACTGCGCTGCCCTTTTAATAGGAAACTGTTCCAGCCCACCTAAGCCTCATTAACAGTCTTTTGAATGGGGTGTGACAGAAGGGAACTGGTTTCTATGAAGAGCCAGAGGAGCAAGGACTCTCTGGGTATGTCTTCACTACCCGCCGGATCAGCGGGTAGCAATTGATCTGTTAGCAGTCGAATTCTCTCATCTCATGAAGACACGAGAAATCGATCGCCCGCGGCGCCCTGTCGACTCCCGCAACTCCAGCTTGACGCAAGGCGCAAGCCGGAGTCGACGGGGGACCACGCCGCCTACTCCCGCCGCCATGAGGACGGCAAGTAAGTCGGCTGAAGATATGCCAACTTCAGCCACGTTATTCATGTAGCTGAAGTTGTGTATCTTCAGTTGATTCCCCCCCACCCGCCCCGCAGTGAAGACCAGCCCTCTGATAGAGGCTGCAATGAGTTGGAGGCTTCTGCAGGCTACTATTGACCAAGGGAAGAGTTTGGGCCAGAAAGCCAGAGCAAGCTATAGAGAACCTGCAGGGACAGACCCTCAGACTAGAAGAGTTGCTTCAGCTAGGCTGGACTAGGAGTGGCCTGCTAAAGTACGGAAGATGCTGAGACACCAGATAAGTTTCTAAGCAGGAAGGCCTGGAAGTAAGGCTCCTGCAGGGAGATCCTGAGAAACCAGAGGAGTTGTGAGACTGTACTCGGGGAGGAGAGACTGTGTCTAGCATAAGATTTTTTGTGTTTATTTTGATGCCAATAAAACTAGTCTTTAAGCCAGTTACTGAACAGAGAAAAGTCTTTATGTAAGTTATTGAGATATTCAAACAGGGAACCAGAGACAGAGTGTGACAGTCACCCCTGACCACAAGGAGGTGCTCAGGAGGCAGCTGATGCTGTAACAGGCCCAAATATGTGACTATCTGCACTTGTTCCTGTGGCTGTCCTAGCAATGGATAAAGACTGAAGATCCACGGTGCTCTCTTAGAATTTCAAAATCATTGATGCTTGTGACCATGAGGTTTTGGTAGCACTGCTGTAGTTGCTAGTAGGGATCTTTGGGGAAAGTCCTAAGCGATAGTTTTAGAAAATTGCTCTTCCAGCCAAATAACTTTCTGTGAGCCAGGCTACTCTGAGTTTCTTTTGTAAATTTTTTTCTGACACTAACACAGCTACCACTCTGAAACCTGTCTTTTGTAAAGGTCGCTGTCTCTGTGGCTATTGGAAATGTTAATGAGGAGACATGGGCGAGCTGCAGTGTGCTAGTGGCACCCAGGGCTACATCTCCACCTATCTGACCGAGCTGATGCAGCAGAAGGAATGAGCCTGGCTCTGTATGAGACACAGGACACGGGTGAAAACACAGGGAAGCTGACTCGGGCTCAGTCTTACACGTGAGATGATGCTGGTAAAGGGGAGACACGGGAAAGGCTGATCTCCCCTCCGCCTGCCCAACGAGGGAATCTGCCCTGCGCCAGGCGGGGTTGCCAAGTGCAGAGGTTTCTGGCTCTAGAGTGGCTCAAGGAGCAGCTGGAGCTAAACGGCTTTAAACATCTGCTTCTGCTGGGAAGCGCCTATTGGCTTGTGACCCCTGCCCCAGCACCCTAATTCCCCCATGGCCACCTCCAGACACCTGTGTGTCTCTTGTGGCCACACAACCCGCCGGCAGTCCCTGCTGTCCCGGGGCCCACGTACCCTTCCCTGCTCCCTGCGAGGCTGGCTGCTCTCCGGGCTCCCGCCCAGCTCTGCCGGTTCCCTCCATGGTGCACCGCTGCCCGCGGGGCTGCGGCCCCTTTAACACGCGGGGAGCCCCTTTCCGGGCCCTAGTGACGCCCACTGTTGTGCGTTCTAATCGCTAGGGAGACGGAGTCTCGGGGCGGGGGCGCTCAGAGCCCGCCCCCCACTGAGATTTAAAGGGGCCGGACGCTCCCTGCGCTCCGGCGTGCAGACTCCCCTCCCCGCTGCAGAGCAGCGCCGCAGCCGCGCGTGCCCGCAGGCTGGTGTCGGGCACAGCCCCCGGGCTGGCTGCACTGGCCCCGTTTACACGGGGTCTGGTTTACTCCGGGCTTCGGTAGTGGAGGGATTGGGTTGGGCGAGGCGGGGGGATGGTGCATGTCTTGCTCCGCTCTCCCAATGGCGCGGGGTCCAGGGGATCTCGCATTTGTGACAGCGGCGGCGGGGCTTGTTTTCCACCGGCTCCCTAACCCCTGGCGGTAACCGGCTGCACCCGCCCCACCGGTGTTTCCGCCAAAAGAGCCAGTAATGAAGTAGGTCGTAGGCCACTAAAGTCTCTTTTGCGCTGTTGTCGCCTCTTTACCACTCGCTGCCTTTGCCCTAGAAGTGGCGGCTTCTCCCACGAGTGTATGTGACGTTTGCAAGTGGTTTGAAGTGTCCCCCAGAGCCCGGTTTCTAAAGCTTGTGGGCTTTGCAGTATGCCCAGCGTTTTGGGGAGGGGTATCGATTAGTGACGGGGGGGGCCTGTTTGAAAGGTTATTTGAGGGCTTTCTCTGGCAGTTGGCGCCATCTGACTTCAACATTCATTTTGGAAAAACTCAACAAAAAAAATCCAATAGTCCATATTCTAGCCTCATGAGATACAGGCGGGGATGGTGGTTTTAAGAGACTCGGGTGGGAGTTTAAAAACAGTTCAGTACAACACAATCTACTGCAACCTGTACTGAGTCTAATGTGGCAGGTAAAATTGAGCAGATATAGTTTCACTTCAGTTTACGCTAACTCAGCTTCTTAATAGGTTTGGTTTGTCAAATCTGAAAATAAACGACAGGAATTCTAGTGTGCAATAGCATGTCATGCTATAGGTGGTGGTTAAGGGGAGATGTTGAATAATCTTTAGTCAGATTGTTTTGTTAAAGCTCTAGGACTAAATTCATCCATGGTGTAACTCCACAGAAGTCAGTGGAGTTGTGTGTGTGAATGCAGTAATACAGAACTCTGCTCTGGCTGGCATTGTTGGGTAATGCTGTTAAACTTCCTTAGGTGTGGACAACAGTGCAGTTTGCTGCTCTTTTGCACTCCCTTGCAGTCTCTGAAGAGGCTGCCTAATTGTTAGTCTTGGGGTGTGTGGCAAATTTGGAAGGGGAGAGAGCTGCCACATTGACTGAGGGAAGCTGGAAAACAGTCTCAAAGGGAGTGCATACAGTCTTACTAGAGCTGTCTGAAAAATGAAACTTGTCTCAAATGTTCTTGTGACATTTTAGATGTGAAAATTTTGCCTCCATTTCCCCCAAATTTTCAACCAGCTCTAGTTACAGCTCTTACGGGATGGATGTTCCAATGGTTAGAATACTAGTCAGGGTTATGGGAGACCCTCAGTTCAATTCTCCACTCTGCTACACACTTTTTGTTTGTCCCTGGGAAAGTCACTTAGGCCCAGATTTTTAAATGTATTTTGGCATGTAAGGCTACATCTCTACAACCATTGGCAGCGAATCTCAGAGCCTGGGTCAACAAACTCAGTTTTGCATTAACATGCTAAAAATAGCTGTGTAGCTGATGAGAGTCCGACTGGGGCTTGTGCTCTGAAGCCCTGTCCCTAGGCTTCAGACCCTCAGGCTGAACCTGTACATACCTGTTTTTAGCACCATAACATGAATCTGTTGGTCCTGGGGTCTGAGACTTGCTGTAGACATATGCTTTGTCAGGTAGGCATTGCAACGCAGACTGGAGAAGTGCCTAAATGCTTCTAAAAATCAGTGGATTTTAGTCGTGCGTGTGTGTGTGTGTGTGTGTGTGACCCCGTTCTGTAAAATGGGGCTAATAACATTGCCCTTCCTAACAGGGATAAATACAATGAAGACTGTGTGTGTGTGCACTTCAGAGACTATGGTGATAGGGGCCCTATGCGTACGTAAGAGAGAATTCCCTCCATAGAAAGGCTAACACTGTTTCTCCCACACTCTGTTTCTACCACTCTGAGGTAATAATTCCTCAGCATACTATAACTGGGACTGATTGTGTGAAGCTGAACTCTTGAAACCTCTCTTTTTTATGTGCACACACATACACACACAAATCTTATATGTTAAAGAATAGATTGGAAAGAGAAGGAAATTACATTTATTGTATCTATAAGTACATTTTGCTTGTTTAGTCCTCTGTATGTACAGGGAGCACTTTAGACACCAAATGGTTTATCTGTGGCACTGCCTCTGAATGTTGCTGCGTGTGATTACCGAACAGTCTTCTCTCAGACCGATGGATAACTGAATCATATGGTGGACTCTTCAGTATTATTAGGAACATTCATGTATGTTACATATAACATGTTTCTCATTTATCTGTCTTTTTATCCCAACCTCTCTTTTTTAAAATGTATAGCTAAGTCTCTTATCTGGTTAAATATGGACACTAGCTATGGATATCAATGTTTATTAAAATATCCTAGCAGGATCTTCTTTATTTTTTTTAATTAGCATATTTTTGGATTAGGAAGCTGACATTTTGTTTGTCTGGTTGGTGTCCTTTTGAGGTTTAAAATGTAAATCTATATTAAATAATTTTAAAGAAGTAACTTCTTCTGTAGTAAGTAGTAGTAACTTCTGTAGTAAGTAACTTCTTCAGAAGAAGAAGTAGTAACTTCTTCTGTAGTAAGTAACTTCTTCTTCTTCTGTATAGTATGGGTGGGTCACAATGTTAATGTGTATATTATGTCCTAAATTTTTTGTAGGCTGCATTTTCTTGCAACTCTGTAAAACAGTTTAGTGGTGGTGTTATGATGTATTATGACAACAATAACAAATACCATTAGAATGCGTCTCCAATAGCTTTTCTGTTTGCTGTTTATTGAGACAAAGGCTTAATCTAGTCTAGAGGATATGCTGGTGTACCTAATATAGACAGTTTCTACTAGCAGATATGTGCTTTTTTTTATAGTTTTTGTATAGTTTATAGCAGTTCCCTAAACAAAATAAGTGATAGTGGCAAAAGCACTTTTATTTTATTTTGCTGATATAACTGAATCTGCATGATCATCAAAAGCTTTATAACATGCTAAAAAAACCCCAAACCCCCAAAACACCCCCCTGACACTATCATACTGGCAAATTTCTAGTGTAGACCTGTCCTATTAAATATTTTATGTGCTAATTGATGGGCCTCCACGCAATTCTCATTCTGACATCCTGCCCTGATTAGAGACTCAATGGCAATGGGTGTTTTGTTTTTTTTTTCCACAAGTCATGTTTTATGGTTTCTGGGTAGGTCACTAATCCCAATCTGACTGAGTTGCTGTCATCCTACCCCAGTTCACTTGCAGGGCTGCAGGAACAATTTTTATAGTGGGGGAGCTGAGAGCCATTGGACCAAACTGCAAACCCTGTATATATTGGAAACCATTTCAATCCAGGGTGTGTGACAGCCCCCCCTAGTTTCAGCTCCCATGGTTCATTGATTTAAATGATGGCTTATTTTTTTGCTCATTTTTCACATGCAAATATGCATTGGCTGTGTGTGTCTTTCTTGCACAGGCAGCCAGATAACTAGCCCCATCAAAGATTCAGAGATGAGCAGTTTTAAAAATGCAATTGGATGTTTACCAAGGACTGCCACTGCAAAAAATGTTCAGGATAAGGATATATCCCATTAACATTTCTCCATCACAATCAAGCCTGGCCTAGGAATTGAGTTACAGCATTGATTATACAACATGCATTACTGGGGCAGAGCTTTCCCTTGAAATCCACTTGTGATCACTCCACTTGCTCTGTAGAAAGCTTTATTAAATGCCAAACACTTTACTCATATCTGTGTACCATATGCAATCAGTTTTCATTTAAAAGCCTTAAGCTTCTTCTGGAAAATGATTGTACAGCCCTAGCTGACAAATGAATGAGAATTTAAACATTGGCACATAGTATTCCTCTGCATTAGCTCATTGCCATAAGGGAGCAACTTCAATTATCTCAGTCAATGGAGGTGTGCTATTTTGGGGTTATCTCATTATATTTATTAGTATGGCAACCTAACCAAGTGATTTCAAAGTTAATCCAGCAAGTATGTGTCTGAGTTGGCTGGAGTTTTTGCTGGTGAATTCCTTACAGGGAATATCAGAAGGCTAGATGTAATGACCTGTTGTTCCCCCAGATTTGCAGTACTCCAGTACCCACAGTCAACTCCTCTTCTGCAAGCTACTCTCTTTCCTTGGTCAGCTGTACTTTCTCCTGGCCAGCACACTTAGCTGCTGGGGTATTTGGAAGCTGCTCTCCTGTTACCCCATTTCTCCATGCTATCCCTGTCTTTCTGGGAGGTTGTGGGTATTCCAAGTGGGGGTGGAGTCATGGGAGCATTTCATGGTGTGAAAGACCCTTTTGGATTGCCTTAATTTGGCCTTGACCACCACCTCAGGCTTTTCCTGATTAAACACTGAGGAATGAAGTGTTCAACCTCCTACAGCATCCCAGAGAATATGCTTGGATGAGGCAGTTCATAACCTATCTTATTACAGTGGAGTTCAGAAAATTCACAGGTGGAAAACCAAATATTAGTATGGGAGAACTATTCCAAGAACAGACACTTCCATAATCCTTGGTTCACAAAGTGTTTGGAATCCCTCTGTAGGCCTTGCCGTTTTCTTCATCTGCTTAGATAGTTTAAATTCCAGTCACATGTCATTGCTGAGGAAGCTGCAAAATTCCTTGCCCAAGTAATAGGTAGGACTCAGGTGTCATTGAAAGAGCAACTTCCATGACACACCCAAAAGATAATGTATGTCCATTGGCACCTCAGTGTAAGAGTCCCTACAGAGATGTAGAAACATCATCCTGGGAACTCACTAAGGACAGGTGCAATCCAGAGGGACCATTCACTAGGATATTCTGTGTGACTTCCGTGAGGTAGCTTCTGGAATGTTGAGTAGCTATTCTTGGTACCCGTTTCACCCTTTAGAGGGGGCTTGAAACAAGCCTAGGTGATTTAGGAAATGGGTGTTTTTACCCGGGCAATGATGCTCAGGCTACTACAAAGTGACTAGACAAGAACAGGTTCACAGGAGTAAAGTAGTACATTCAAAGAGGGGAAAATGGCTGCTAGCAGCAACTGCTTTGGAATCATTAGTGGCAGTGCACAGTTGCTATTGCATCTCTGCTATTTGTATTGTGTGAATAATTCAGAACAGTGTTAAGAGCATAAGCAGTGTTGACAGATTATGTAAGTGTATTCACATTTTCCTGTTTTAAAATCATACTGCTTAGCAAATCAGATAAATGACTTGCTAAGGACTTAACTGTCATATTCTAGAAGGGTTGGTATAAGAAGGCATTTCTCAGTCATTTTCCCTCCCCCTTTCCCTTCCCTCATGTGATGGCTGAATTTGGGCTGTGAGTACGGAGTTGGCAATGAGAATGATTTGATGAGAGGCACCTGGAGACTGAAGTACTGTGAAAAGTAACTCTGCATAAAGCCTTCGTCCAGAGCCAGAATGGAAGACCAGTGAAGAAAATTCACACAATCCAGATCCTCAAAACTAAAAAAAATTCTAGACTTAATTAAAATAAGTATATTTAAGTATAGTGAGCAAAGATCCTGTCCAGTAATTCAGGCCCATAAAACCACTCTTGTAAATACAGCAAAAACAATTAATATCCCTAAAAGCTAGTTTCAGGCCTACGAACAGCTTCATAGACCATATAGGCGATGCTGGTGCACTGTCAGAGATATACTGGATCCCCATTTCTTTCTGCTTATGTAAGTGCCTGGGGCAGGTTCTGCACTTTGTTTGCTGCACTTAGTACAGTGGGGAGCCTTGATCCTTGCCGAAGGCTCTTTATACTATTGTAATGCAAACAATAAATAACAATTAGAAATATGGGGCAGAGGAAGTGGTGCCTACTAAATAAAAAAGGTTTTTCTTCTGAGAGGCCAGAAAATCTCAAAACAAATCCCAACTTCTCATCCCCCACAACTCAGCACCATTTAATGGTTGGACTTTGAGTGACCAAAACAAATAAATTCAGTCTTCCCTTGGGGGCCTAACTTGCAATTAGCTCAGCTCAACCAATTTAAAAACCAGGTAGGGGCATAGACTGAGATTTTTTTAAAGCCCCCTAGGATGCCCAATTCACATTAATTTCAATAGGAGATTTCAACATCCGATTCCCATGTGGTTCTGAAAATCTAATAGCGTAGACCCAGTTGGGGGGACAGTTTAAGGCAGAATCATGTTTTTACTGAACCTCATGGTCTCAAAGCCAATTCAGTATAAAAAGGTCTACACAACAATTCTAACCAGCTTTGAGATCTGTGTAGCTGAATTGGGTGACTTTTTTTTTTTTAATTTGGTTTTTCATAAAGAAACAGACAATGGAAAAACACAAAACTGTAAATAACCTAGTTTGTCTATGTTTCTAAATATCACATGCTTCACAGGGTTGCTAATAGAATTACAGTTTGGTCTCGCAGCTTTGACAAGCTATAAGACAACACTACACAGACATGTTAGGGTGGGGGAAATAGGCATACATACATGAATAAGGAAGGGGAAAGAGGCAGGGTAAGGTAGAATGTAGGTCTAGTACTCTTTGAGCGATCGCTTCTTTTTTTTTATTCAAATGTATCTAGAATTAATTTTAAAGCACTTAAAAAATGTCCCCAAGATAGGCAAGCCCTATGTGACATCAAGTGGAGAGTGCTAAGTGGTGTAAGTTTAAACCAATATCCACACAAAATTGTGCTTATTTAGAGTTAAGATTGTCAGTTCTTTGCTTTTTACATTAGGTATGATGTCCAAGCAGTTACATCATTTAAACCTTGGTCTGCACTCCATTCTTTTGTTCCCTTTCTAAACCTCTCCCACACCTTCCTTGCAACCACAGCCCACCCTTATCATAAACAGACAGGCAGCCTTAACTCTGACCACGTGTATTGGTTAGACGTTACTGTGTTCTGTACTCTTCTGTACAACGATGTCAGATTGCAAACAGCGGTTGCCAGTGGTTTTCGTGTAACGTTTAGGGAAACGTATGTGAATAGGTGATCTATGTACGTTGTAAATTTGGTAGATGTAGAAATTACAGGTTCTGGGATACTCATTGGTAATTATAATTGGGATTAAGGCTATTTTATTGGTTGAAGATGATGAAACTGTGATATGGGGTAGGGGAGATCTGATTGGGAGGGAGGGATGAGGTAGTATGAAGGAAGATGAGGAAAATTGTTGGGGGCAAGGCAGCTGTACTAGCAATTTGGAAATGGCACATTTATGGTGGGGGGAATTATGGATTACAAAGGGAGTTTGTGCTAGCAGAGGGGCGATACAGTTCTGATGTGTACATGCAAAGATAACACTTACCCCTTGGTTATGGTGGATATTGAGTAGAGACAATTCCACTAGGAAATCCCATTAAGAAGCTCAAAATTCCATAAATAAAACCACTAATGCAGTTTACTTTGATACCGTATTGGCATTAAGGCAACCTTAAAGGTAAAATAGAATCAAACCTGCAAGAGATTCCCTCTAGAGAGGCAAAGCCTAGAAAACCACTCTTCATTTAGAGCTCCTTCCTCGGAAGCAATGGTTACAGTAGTGAAGTAGTAACAATTACTGGCAATTACTTTTTTATTCAGCCTCACTAGGGATGCCTTCGTGGCCTTGGGGTCATTAATTTGATCAATTTCATAATAATTATTGAATCACTGCAATGCCCTAAATTCACTATTATCAATATGAAGTTTTCTAATGATGCCAAGTTCCATGTTCAGATAATGTATTGTTAGCTTCAGTATAAATGGAACATGCATTTCCTCACAAAATAATCATTCTCTCCTGGGTATGGTAAAAATGACCACCCACCAAGCTGAAAATACATTTGGAAGACCAGGTGCAATGTTTTAAAAAATAAACCAAATACAACACAGAGAAGAGTTGAGGATTAGAGGTTTGTACAGCATGATGAGCTTCAGTACAACAGTTGTCAATTAGCTTGACTTACTTCACTTGAACCAGCCTCACTGGAGTGAGTGATCACACTTCAAAACAATGGTTGGCACACACAGAGTGACTGGGTTAGCAGCTGTTGCATCCCCATTGCATTACGATCTAGCATCAGCAGCACTTGAGTTTCAATCTCCCCTTTTCCACATGCCAGCTAGCTGGATCTTAAATCTCTTGAACTAGAGATTTGTGTGTGGATGGGGAAATGGGTTGCTACAAACTTGATTCATAGCTCGAGCTTATAATGCAGTGAGGACAAGCCTATATGTGTGCTTAATATTAGACACATTATATATGTTGACTTGTTACAAATGAAAACACCCTATGAAAAGTTTTACATGAATTTAACTGTTATTCACCTTCTAAGAGATGAATTCAAGACAGTGTGGAGCTGACTGATTACAGAAGTCTAACATCACTTATTGTTTTAGGTGGCTGCAACAGGATCACCTCTGACATACCAAAGAACCTGAATTCAGAACTTGGCAAGTAAGTGAATGAAAACTACTTTTAAAATTATATGGTTTTGAAATGTAAGTGTATTAGTAATTTAAGACCGTTAAATATCAATTTATAAAAGTTAGTCATTATTTGTTTTTAGGCAGCACCTTTCATATGATCATCAATTGCTTTACAAACACTACTTAATCCCCATAAAAAAAATATGTAAGCATTATTCCTATTTAAAGATGGAGAAACTGAGGCACAGAGAGGCTGAATGACTTGCCTACGTGGCACAGCCAAGAATGGACCATAGAATTCTGGCTCCCTGTTTACTGCTTTATCCTCTACAAGTTTGTGTAGGAAGCCAATCCCTACAAGTCTTTTCAACTCATTTTGTCTTTAAAATGGAAATAATTCCATGTCGGGGGGGTGGGGGAGTTGCCAGCAGGATAAGGGTTAAGAAACTTAAAAAACTCCAAAAACATAAGCAGATAATTACTCCGTTACCAGTATTATCTTCTGTTGCTGGAATTAACTCTTTAAGAATATGCCATAGCAGAGAAGCAAGTGTGACTGGTTTTGTGGTCTGTAAAGTATTTCTGTGTCAGTTGTCAAAATGCTGGACAGACAAGAAGTATGATCAGAAACATCCTAAGATGTGTACCTAGAATTTGTTTCCCGTTCCATACTACATGGTTTCTCTTGTTATTGGTCACCTTTTTAATATAAAGTTCACTTGGCTTCCATGGGGTTATCCAATATACTTCAGAACAGGACATGACCATGTACCTGTGCTACTTTTTTTCCCCTTGTTGCATGAGCATGGTTAGTGTGTACTTTTTGTAACCCTGAGCTATAGCCATCAGAGAGTCACAGTGGTAAAACGGTCTCCAAGAGTATGTTTTAGGTTTGCTTCCTTAAGAAGTTAATCTGATTTTTGGATCAAGTATCAACTACCCGAGTTTGTCTAAATGGATTACACGTCTAACTTCTTGGCAGCAGGGGTTACATATTCTGTATTCAAATCAATAGCTACAGCAAAACCAGGCACTGTAAAATCCAAAGTGAAAGGACCTCCCTCACAACTAATTTAACGTGAACTAAATGATGTCTCAGGTCTTAACTATGTGAGTATATTGGTATACCAATTTTTAATATAAAATATACTTAATTCCAGTGAACCTTAATTTCTCTATCATAGGTGTTAAATCATCTAACATGAATTGTGCAGTATGACTTACAGTGTTAGGGAAAGTTAATCTGGATTCATGAATACTCTTACAAACCAGGACTTTACATTTTAGTTCTGTTTAAATTATGGTTGTGTTTCTGTCATGTTTAAACTAAGGGCCTTCTGCAGCAAAATTTGGAGAACTTGGCATTTTTCACTGTAAGCATTGCTAGGCTATTGGAACATGAATTGCTTTTGAGAATTGTTGGTTTACTGGTCCTACCCAGAGCATAGGCATTACTTTCTGAAGACCCAGAGCCTAAGTCTGATCTTGCGACATCAGTGTAAATCAGGAGTTCACTCAGTTGAAGTCACTGGAATTATGCTAGTGTGAGATCCACCAACAGGACCTTGAACTATAGTGCATCATTAAATAATAGTTCCTGGGAGTTCTTTGTATGATCTCACAAACCTTTGACCACAAAACAAACTAATCCATTTCCTACTATTGTTCTGGTGGATTATAACGTGGGCAAGTATTTGGAAGTACTATCTTGCATTCTCAAGAAGTTGTACAGGAGCCCTCCTCCCCATATGAACTATATCACAGCAAGGAAGGAAACATTTTGCCTGGAATGTCAGATTCTTCTTCCATTTTGGAGCACAGAGTACATTGTCCTATATGGTCACAGACACTGCTACGCTGTTAGAGGGAAGTCAGATTTCTACTATTCTCTAAGAAGGTGGTGTGCTAGATCTCAGACCCTTTTTGGAGGAAGAAGCAGCATGTGTAAAGATCTAAATTTGCTTATTTTCTGTGTTTTCTCTATATAGCCTAACTGGCTAATAAAATTGTAGTCCCAATCCTGCAAACTTTCTACATGTCGAACTCTCACTGATGCCCATGGAAGTTCTGCATGTGGAGAGCTTGCAGAATCAGGCCATAATGTGGTATCCTTTCCTTTGATTTGATTCAGATTAAAAATTGATGTAAATTACTGTTAAGAGTGAGCGTATGGTCTCAATTCACAGTAGCACAAGGGAAAATGTGGGCACCTCCATCAATTAAACATGCCACACAATGTTTTGTTTTTGAAAAATATTTATTAAAAAACTAAAGTAAATATGGCAACAAAAACATAAATAGCAAATGACATGACACTGGCCATAAAGCTTTCACTATATTATTCTAATCAGTCTCTGACAATATCAATAATCAAGTATGTCTCCAGGGGAAGCCACATGTAAACAACCTGAATGCACCTCTATATGACCAACTCCTAGTTGTTTGGGAACTATTAGATATGCACCTCCTCCTTTACTAGCACCTGATCCAGGGCCCTTGTAAAATGTTCCAGGCATACTCAACTTTAAACCCAGTGAATGGGAACAGATGATACTCAACACTTTGCAGGATCAGGCCTGGTTCATTTTTAAAGACACAGCAAGTGATCCAACACAACTGTTTTTTTTCTTTCTTTCTTTTCTTTTTAAATAAAAGAGAGGGAATCAGAGCAGCAAGGAAACCTCCACCAAAGTACCTTTTGTTCTTCTCTGAGTCACAATAACTTCTCATAGGTACCACACCTGAAGCTATTTGTTTATTCTCTTTTAAAAGCCCAGCAGGGGGAGTAAGTCAAGAGGTGCCTCTTTTTCCCCTTGGATAACTCCTCTTAAGGCCACGGTTCTCCAACTGGGGGTCGCGACCCCCAGGGGGGTGCGGGACGATTCCCGGGGGGTCGCAAGCTCCCTGCGCCACTGAAGTGCTGCTGAGCCGAATGCTTTCGGCGGTATTTCAGCGGACATGACATGCACTTCAAAGCGTCTGCCCGAAAAGCTGCTGAAGTGAAAGTTTCCGGCTTCACTGGCTTTTTGGCGGACACTGAAGTGCTCGGCATGTCTGTCAAAATGCCGCCGAAACCGGAAGCGTTCCATTTGGCGGCATTTCGGCGGTCACGGTGGCCCGTGGGGATGGGAAAAAGAGCCGCCGCTCCCACAAGTTTGAGAACCGCCATCTTAAGGGGAGCTTTGAGTGGACTTCAAAGAGAAAAATAGACCCTCAAGTCTATTGAAGACATGTGTCTAATGGAAGCTCTGTTGTTTTTAAAAAGTGGTAAAAAAATCTTCAAAAACCATTCAAGAATTCTAAAAAAAAAAAAATCCCTCTTCCTGTCAGATGATTGACAGGACACTTGCTCATCTTGTTTGGTTAGCCATGCCTTAAAACCCAAAGAGAAAGTTGTTACAAAATGTTTGCTAAATTAGGAATCCTAAGAGAGATGAAGACATAGTTGAATATCATTTTAAAAAACCCTTAAGAATGTAAAGCACTATGCCCAGCCAACCCTAAGTTTTACTAAGGACACAGATATAATCACGGACAACACATAGAAATAGTCACATTGATGCCAAGGTTTCCATTGTCTGCAAAAAGATGTGCTATAGCTGTATCGAAAACTAGACAGTCGCTGTTCATGATGGCAGCAGCCACCCCATCGTGAATGGAGCGGGGCGTTGCCTCCCACGTCAGCCTGCGCCGGTTACCATTCAGCTCCAGTCGATATGCAAAGTTCTCCGCTTGTTTGCGAGTGCCAATGAGCAACACAATAGCAAAAAACTGCTGGTGACCCTCGTACTTCTCCTGTTTCTCCAACACCAGCATGAAATGGTGGCCAAAGCAAGACTGCATCATGACCCAGTCGACGGCTCCTGGCAGGTTAATGTCTGTGGCGAGAAAGACTATGTCTTCCCCCTGAAGGGTGGTAATGCTTTTGTGGGCGTGCATGAGGTGGGACATCACGGCTTCCAAAGAGCCCTGCCATTTACAGGAGGCACCAGGACATGGACAGGAGTAGGGACGGTATTCACAGATGTCTTCATGCTCCGGCTTTTCTGTATGGTGGAGTGTCAGGGAACAGCCTGTAGTGGCATACTGGAAAGAGAAAAAACACAGGCCATGAAGATACACATCCAGATTTAAAGTTCTACAGCTCCTAGCTGTGAACTGCAAAATGCAGCATCAGTAAGAGACCTCATTTCATTCTAAATTGTACGTTATATAACGTTAAGTGCTCTGGATTCAGAGCTGAGCTTTATTTTACCCCCAAATGGAGTCCTACTTCATATGCTTTTAAACAGGAATTGCAAGCCCTTAGATAAGCACAAATATTCTATTGGAACACACTCTTAGAAAGTGCAGCATTACTAGAACTTGTGTCCCATGCAATGAAAGATTTTATTTTAATTTAAATGTTTGCAGTCTCACTCTGCCACTGCATGAGAATCAAAGGGAGTGATCACCATACAAGTAAGGTGGAAGCCTGAATAAGTGAGATTTTTGTTTAAAGCTCTCTGTTTGAATAGTCCCTGAGCCACACAAGTAAGGACATGTATTTAATTGTTTTAAACCAGAAAGTGCACCTTTACATTCCTATAGCAAATTCAACATTCCTTCAGCAAAGTACAAATTTCTCCCTTACACAGCACAGTCCCTTAATGGGAAAGCTTTTCCCCTTCATCCCAGCATCTGAATATCACCATTGTCACAGCTGTGAGACAAGCCACAGCACTTTCTACACTGACTGCAATAAGCCCTCCACAATACATACATCCACAATTCAAGAAAAAAAGGATTAAACAAGAGTTTTCACTATACACCTGGCTAAAGAATAACAATGTCTCAGATAGGAGCATAACTGGGGAGGAAAAATTATTTTCTCAACCTTATCCCTTATCTATTAGTCATGCACTGATTTATTTACAATCATTTTATTCCCAGTTTCTATTTAGGGACCAGTCCAAAAACAACCACTAGCAAATAAGCTGAGTCACTTTGCTGAGATATGCAATGTTATATATTAAGTTTATATGCAACACAGTTAGGAAATGTCAAGTGACCGTTCTAATAGCAACTAGGACTTGACCCTTGTGTAAGGGCCTCATGGAGAGCGCATCTGAGAGCTTCCTGACTTTGTATCATCTAGTGTTTCCACTGACGGGCCGGTATGGTGGTTTATGCGTGTGTGTGGAGGGGGAATGGTTACACTTCCTTCAAAATGAAGAGAAAAATATACTTAGCTGTGCAGTAGGCACTCTAGGAATCACATTTGTCTTTGAATGTGTAAGAGGAACTTCACATAAAGAACAGAAATTGCTGATCAGGGAAGATTCACAACGGACAAAGTTAATGCTGACCTGCAAACATTTGTTTTGTTTTTTGTTTACATCCTTTGTTTATATGTTATACAAAGAAGGCCCAAAAGGATATTTTTATTTAAGTTAGCAATATCAGGAATGTCAAGATTTGATGGAGGACCTTAGATGTTTATTAGATGATATTATATGCTAACAAAGGACAGGTGAGTTGGATCTTTAACACAATATCCTTTATCTAAAATGTTTCCTAATCATTGGAGTTAAGAGTTGATACCAAAATGAAGCAAATATAGTCCCTTTCCCAAGGAACGGGACAGAGGACTAAGTTGCCAGCTTTAGGTGTAAGAATGGCAAACTCAGTAATCTAGAAGCTGAATTAAATACCAAATACAAAAATACCAACAAGTTTAGAGAGAGTTTCTGGTGAAATGAATAAGTGAAAAAGGGTTGTTTAATACTAAACTGACCAATTTTTAAAAAATGAAGGTTAAGTGCAATTTTTCCAAATGTTTAAAAAATATAGCTATTTCTGAGTCAGAACAAGCACAAGGAATTTCAGTTCCTAGGGTTAAATGCCTGAGAAACAAGGGCTGAGATTCAATGGCATCTCAGTTATTATACCTATCATGCTGCTAAAACAGGGATGAGCAAACTTTTTGGCCCGAGGGCCACATTGGGGTTATAAATTGTGTGGAGGGCCAGGTAGGGAAGGCGGTGCCTCCCCAAGCAGCCTGGCCCTGCCCCCATCCAACCCCCACCCAATTCTCACCCCGACTCCCCCCCTCAGAACCCCTGACCCATTCAGCCCCCCCCACTCCTTGTCCCCATCTGGAGACCCCCCCACTCTAACTGCCCCCCCGAACCCTACCGCCTATCTAAGCCCCCATTTCTTTGTTCCCTGACTGCCCCCTCCCGAGATCCCCCCACCCTAACCACCACCACCACCCGGGGACCCCACCACCTAAGTCCCCCCCCTTACCTTACTCAGCTGGGCGCTCCTTCACCAGGTTCCACGGGGCCCCGCGGCTCCCCGCACTTCCCCCGGCCAGGGAGCGCGGGGCTCAGTGGCAGCTGCTCTGGGCCTGGCTAGCAAGCCCGGGGCCGTGCAGCTCCCCGTGCTCCACCCGTCCCCCAGCCAGGGAGCGCGGGGCCCAGCTAGCAAGCATGGGGCCACGCGGCTCCCCGCACTCCACCCGGCCCCCAGCCAGGGAGTGCGGGGCCCAGCGGCTCCCAGCGCTCCACCTGGCACCCGGCCAGGGAGCGCTGGGGCACGCCACGCTGGGCCCAGCCAGGGAGGGCGGGCCCCACAACTCCCCACACTTGGCTGGCTCCCGTCTGGAGCATGAGGACCCGCAGCGTGCGGGCTCGGCTCGTGGGCTGAGGAGCACAGGCCCAGCTGCAGCCACGCTGGGCCTGGCCAGCAAGTGCGGGGCCCCGTGGCTCCCCGCGCTCCACCCCGCTCCCAGCCAGGGAGCGCGGGGCCCTGCGGCTCCCCGTGCTTGGCCCGCTCCCGGCCAGGGAGCGCGGGGCCCTGAGGCTCCCTGTGCTTGGCCCGCTCCCGGCCGGAGCACAGGGAACCGCGCCCCGGCATGCCGCGCTTGGCCCAGCACCTGGGCCCGGAGCGCGGGGCCAGTGGCCCCGCCCCCCAGCCCGCAGGCCGGATTAAAATGGCCGGTGGGCCATATGTGGCCCACGGGCCGTGGTTTGCCCACCCCTGTGGTGAAGTGTATAGTGGAAGAACTCCAGAGTACAGACTTCTGTTTCAGATGTCACTAAAGAGTTAATGAAGCTCTGCATTTACTGTATCCGCCCCTCCCTTCCACTGTTTAATCCTCTACTAAGAGATTTCTTTAGGTATGCCCAGTGAGCAGACAAGCCATGGGTTCTGCACTGTTATAGTGACAGTAGAAAGAAGGGGTCCCTGCGTCAAAGGGGGGGTGGATGCCACAATTGAGGCCAAATGCTGCAATTTGTCAGGATTGCTGCACTGCTGTTTGCACACTCATGAATACAACAGCAGATTATTCCAGACACACAGTGATAGGCAGATATGAAACAAGTCAGTCTTAAGTCTAAGCATTCTTCCCTTTCTTAGCCTGATTGCTGCTCATGGTGCAAGTCTTTATGATAATGATGCGCTTGTTTGGAAATTAAAACAAAACAGAATGCAGGAGAGAACTAAAGTTCAGTTATATTTGTGCTCATGGAACAGAAAAGGCAATATTTTAAAGACAGACCAGGCAAGGGGCTGCAATTTTGTTAAAAGAACCCTTACTGTAAGTACTTTACATTTCTTTTTAAAAAACATAGCCTATCACTTCCAATATTTTTTAAAAACCAACTTTGAACAGCCCTCAATTACTGCACTTTGTTGCTGGAAAGCTGCTCTTTTGGCATAACGCTCTTACTTGTCTTTTACGGATAGTTCCCTAAAGGGTTAAATAGGAGTTTCCTGAGAATTTGAGTATTTGAAAAGTGAGCTCTGATGATGTGGATGAGCCTTGCCCAAAACTATATGGTATGTGAGAATGCTGCTTTAGCTTCTGACCTCATCCCTGCCACGTGAAGCATTCTGTTAAATATAGATTTAGATGCCCAACCCACAATGATTTTCTCTCACCGTAGGTGTGTAAAGCCTGTTAAGTAAACTGTCACAGCCCTGAATCCCAACAGTCTCTTGTATGCTCCAGGACTTTCCATTTGTTAGCAAGCTTCTTATGTTAGAAGCAACCCGCTCTACAGCATCCTTTGCAAACCTCTGTTTCTCTAGCTGCATTTTCTGCTTCTGCTAAACTACACAGAGGCCAAACAATTTGATGTAAAACCGAGCCAGTAACTTCACTCAGAACAATCAACCTTGATTCAGCCCAGTGCAAACAATACAAAGCGGTTCCACTATAGAAGGGAGGTATACACATTAAAAAACAAAACATGAAAACAATAAAATATTAGAAGGGTAAATACTGGGACAATAAACATCCATCAGGAAAAGCTAGAGAATGAAAGCAGAATTGGAACTATTAATAAAAATGTCAAATCATAATCTACTTCTTTCACAGCCTTGTGTCCTGCAAGCCTTAAAAGAACCTGTTGTGGCTCAAAATTAGAATGTATAATCTGATGTTAGACTCTTGTTAGATCTTGGGCAAATGTAATGAGTAATTCAGATCAGAATCATAAAGCGTAAGCACAGAAGGGACCATGTAGTCATCTATATCAATAGTCTTCAAAGTGGGGTGCACGAGACCACCCCCGGGAGTACGCAAGACCCTGGCGCTGCCGCCGATTCTGCCCAGGAGACCGCCAAACTCGGCAGCAGTCTATTTTTGTCCCGCTGAAATGCCGCTGCAGGAAATGGAAGCTTTCCGTTCGGCGGCATTTCGGAGGACATATGCTGGGGGCCGTGAGCGGACGCTGCACCCTGGAAAGGGGCCACGGCTAAAAATCTTTGAGGACCGCTGATCTATATCATAGGCCACCAACACCACCCAGCCCCCACACTCTACCCCAGCAACTGAAATTAGACCTAAGTATTACAGCCCACAGGACATTAAAATATTATACACCAGTGAGAAAATAGAAAGGATGACATGCACTATTGCCTGAGACACCTTCAATGACAGTAAAATGATTGAGATAATCCTGGCAAGTGCCCCACATCTACATGCTGTAGAGGAAGGCAAAAAAGTCCTAAAACCCCAAAGTCACTACCAGTCTGACCTGGTGGAAATTCCGGTCTGACCTCACCCACACATGGCTATCAGCTAGACCATGAACATGCGAGGAAGAACCAGCCAACCAGTCACTTGAGAGTGAGAGAACGCTTGTTTTACCTTTCTAGTTTTGAAAGTTTTAAAATAAGGTTTGAAGTCATGGAACACAGAATCAGTGCTCGATCACCAGCTAGAGAGTAAATAATATACATCGCCTAAACATGAAATGACCTGACTAGGACAGCTGTCATTCTACCTCCCTCCGATGTGTTTATTTGTGTATGGACAATTAAAATTAAGGGCTGCATATTTGTCTACCAATGAAATATTAATTTTTCTATGTATGTTAACAGTCAGACTAAGTTTGCCTTGTTTATGTAAACTTCTATTTCTTTCCTAATTTGCTAAATGTATTCTTAAATTAAATTGCTCACTTCACTAAGAACCCATTCATGTGGCAATGGGGGAGGGGGAATCCTAAAACATTTTCAAATATATATTCCTATTAAATGCAACTGGGCACATTCCATGTAGTTGCCATTAGCAAGTTTGCTACAAATGTATATAGAAGACATTCCCCCCAGTGGAGTCCTCAAAGCTAATACAAGGGGACTAAATTTATGGCTGTGTAAATCTGAAGCAAATTCTATCATGAACTAAAACCCAAGCAGGAAGTAGCATGAGTTTTAACACTATCAGAAGTGTAGTTCTGCACGGGGTTATGTCATTTCTATGGCCACAGAAAGGATCACTCAGGCATGAATGGTTCTGTTTGTGAAGTACTATCATGAAAGGCAATGCTAAAATATTGCAGAAGACACAAATATTGGTTGACCTGTAATTATATAAAGTCTCTGCGGTTTTATAGTTCAAAGTAAACAGCTGCATTTAAAACTCTAATTATTTCACTGCAAAATAAAAGCACATTGACTGCACTGCTCAGTTAGCGAGGCCACATTGCTAAGTTTCAGCTTCCTAAGCAACTGAACTACTGCAAGCTCACATAAGTATTGTATAATTAATTAGATTTTAATAGCCATCCATACAGCTGTGAGTTGACAAGGTTTATTTTCTCCAATCTACAGCATCCTGTAGACCACAAGAGAAGCTAAATCCATCTAAACAAAGTCTCCCTGATTAAACAGCATTTCTCTACAGTTACCCATTTCAATTCCATATTTATTTAAAGGAGAAAAGATAGCAAGATGATATTTCCTCCTGTCTTTAATGAGGATTTTGAGCCAGAGGATGATGTGCATTTCTAGTTTAGAAAAGCATGCCTAGAGCATTCGGTAAATATTTTAAAATTTCAGCGACTTAACATTTATCTCCTGTTAAGACTCACTTCTTTCATAATGCCCATAAGAAGCAAGTAGATAATTATATAATGCTATATATATTTTCAAAAAGCCTTTCTAACCCATCCAGTTGGGCACAGACCATAACTAAGAAACCACATGACCCTATTGCTATAAACCTTGCTGTTTTCTCTATGGTACACTTTGGGGCACTGTAAAAACAACAAACAGCTGCTTTCTAAGCATGGAAGACAAATGTCAGTGAAAAATACCCGTTAATTTCACTTTGTTGCTGTCTGGGAGTATATGCAGCAGCACAAAAATTACTCATGGTAAAGAAAGACACCCCTTCTCCCCCATAAAGTGAGAGGTTGTGAGAGGAGTAGAAAGTAGGAGAGATTCTTACTATGTCCACCTTTTCCATCAGTGAGAGGCAGAAAACTCCTACTTTCCAACAGCTAGCAGGAGGTATGATTTCACATTTGGCGGATTTCTACCAGCCAGAGGCTGAGGTGAAGGATGGAGCTCCTATGCAAAAAGGAGAAACATCAGCCTGGGAAAACTCCATTCTATCAACAGTTAGGGAAGATAGAGGAGTAGTTAGTTGCCATTCCATCTTTTGTATTCACCTCTGGTATGCTCTTCAGACCCTGTACTAACTGGTGCATATATATGGCAATGATCCAATTTTATGTTTCCTGCAGGCCTCCTGCGGGAGATTTGGATGCATAAAGAAATGCAGGATCAGGTCCCATACAGGCAACTGAACTATCAGCTTTAACAGCTTTCAGTCACTCATATTACCTTTGAACTCATAAGTCAAAGATAAAAAGCCCCAAATCCCATCACCACGTAAATCTCTGAACTATCCAGTCCCCGTGCCTCCCCCAATCCCCCCACTTCAATTATTCAATCTTCCAATCTAAGCTACATCCCTCCCCTTTTCCCAGTCAGTGTTAATAGTATCAGAGCAGCTTTGTAGGTCAGAACACATCAAGCAAGACAAGTTAATTGCAAAGGTAATATTGGGAAGAATTTTGGAAAAATGGTTCTCTCAACTGCAACAGAAGGCTCCAAAATGCAAATTTAAGCTTTGTAATTAGCTTAATTATACTTAGCTATCTATACCTCCACATATGTTTCAAGAAAGAACTGAACACTTTAAAGAATACATGGACTCAAATCACTATAGTTGCCATCCTTCTCAAATTTATACTGACACAGCACTTAAATTATTAGTTCGAAACTTCCTGTGAATTGAATTGCTTGCATCTGCACTGAAGATCAACAGTGGATCTGCTGGGACTCATTGCCCAGAAATAGACCGAAAGTGAAAGTCTGAGACAATTCTGGGGAAGAATATAAGTGCCCAACAGAGAGTAAGATGATTTCTATTTGTTTTCTTCTACTCTTCTTTTATATTGTCTCTATCTCACAATTAGTAGTAGTTTGCAGGAAAGATTTTTTTAAAATTAAACTATTATAATCCATGTACTTAATGTTTCCAATGACCCTATCCAAAACAAGATAACTGAGCTGCAAAGGGGTTGGGGTGAGAAAGGGTGTATGTGTACATTTTCTTACTTCTTTACGATGTTTATTGAAGGTGCCAAAAAAAAAAAAAAAAATTCTGCTTAGTTTTATTTACATTAGTCAATCAGGGTTTGTCTGTGCTTAGAGATTCTGGCCAACTGGAGAACTGATAGGTTAATGACAGATATACCAAAGAGGAGAAACTTGACTCAAAGAGATGAGGTGCTTTTTATTCAGACTGTTTAATCTTGTTAGGTTTTATTGGTTACACCTTTTTATTTAGAGAACAGGTGAGAAAATAACTTGGTTAAAGAATCAACAAGCCTATCTTTTGTTTTATCCTGTAAAGTGAACTGGAGAAATGCATTTACTTTGCAAAAAATATCACTATAAAATAGAGAAAATAGCTTGATTAAAGGAAAGCCTGAGTAGCAGGAGCTGTTTTCACCAAGGTTTGTAATTGCTTATCAGTATTTCCTACCACTGGCAGTGAGGCTAGGAGACATGTAAGTAAGTATTTTTGAATTTGGTGGGAAAAAAGATCATCTTTTCAGTTAAGGCCTCAGAAAGCTTTCTGCACCCATTTCTGAGTCATCCAACAACAGAAGACAAAGCTTGACATTTCCAGTATTTAATGCCTACATTCACACACTCCTTTCAGGCCTCCTTTAATCATCATAAAGCAGCAATAAATAAATTAAATACAATAATAATAATAATAATAATTAATAATAAAGCATAAGTCCAACCTGGCACTGGCCACTGTCAAACAGGTTTTCAGCCTAGATGGACCTCTGGTCAGTTTCAATTCAACATGAACTGTAATAATGTGATCAGAATAGTTGCTTTGGGGGTGATGCATTGATTTTGTTACAGGCAACTAGGAAATACTGTCATAGAAGATTAAGACAGGACACTTAAAAAAAAAAAAAAAAGAAAATTAGGCAAGCAGACATATCTGAAAAGAATGCATGGAATATTTAGTTCTTTTTAGGCCAAGAATGCATCACAGGGAGGCATCTGACTCTCTGAACTTCTTCCTATATTGGATTTAAAAAGAAAAGCTGTGTTTTAGTTCTACATTCTATGTTATTACAATCATGAGATTAATTCTCATTTAAAAACGGAAAGAAACAGACTCCTACATTCTTTAAAAAAAACCAATAAAATAACTAAACTCATCCCACCTTGTCCTGTGATCTAGTTCACAAGCTAAATAGGTATCCCAACTAAGGACTGTCACTGAACTTAAAATGTTGCGGTAAGTGGCACTGATGATTCATTTAGGAGGTGTCATTCTTCCCTCTGAGTCAGTAATGAATCTTGCAGATTGTTATGTGGCACTATATGGCTAAGGACTGGTTTTCAGAAGTTATACAGAACTAATGACCATAAATATCCCATGGCATCCTTCATAAGAGCACTGATCTTAAGTGTTCTGTTCAACCTGGGTCATTATGTTCTGCCTGCTTCTGCAATCAAGCATTCTCTCTCACATCTTGTCATGAAGTTACATTCAACAGCAAAGAGAAGCAACACTATTCAGTGTCACAACCACTACTGGCTTCATCCATTATTGTATTGTTGTGAGGCATAGCTGTCTGTCAGGTGCTTTGAGACATTATGAAAGTGTAAAGGGTTAAAGGATCTCTAGCTAAAGTTTTAAGAATAATTGGAACAGTTCACTAAGTTTTTAAAAGAAAACAGTTTAAAAATGCAGTAAGATTTAAATATTTAATCTGCCTACCTGAAAAACTGCAAAGTTCCGAATTAAATCTAAAGATGTCAACTATAATTAGTGACAGGACAGCGTGTTCATCTCCCTGCAGAAAACTGGCTGATGAGATGTGACGGATGCCCCATTCCCATGGCTAAATAGTTTTTTTAAAAACAGAATTAAGCTACCTCGCAAAACACTTCTAACTTCATAACTGCAGGATGACTGTGCCAAATAGTAAGAACAAGAGACACATTTTGCATTCAATTTACGGCAAACTAGAATGACTGTAGTCAATTTTTTAAAAAAAATATCAGTGAAATTCATGTAATGCTGGTGATGGATGATGCTCCACAATGCTAAAGCATGTAGCTGGCCTATGGATGTCAGGCAAGTTCCTTCTTAGTACAGTGCGTGTTCTGTTTGCAAAGTTTTAAAAATATGAACTGGAGACTTAACACAGCTGTACATACACTGTACTACAATCGGCATTTGCCAGACTCTTCACAGGTACAGCAGTGGAGTTCCATGGGGAGAATTACTTCACCTCCTTAGTGTGCACGGGGGCACTGCATGGAGCAGCAGCAGGAGACTTACAACTTCAGGAGGCCTTGAAAGAAAGAAAAGCTCACAGTAAATACTATTTAAATTGAAAACCTACAGAGCATCTACCCCTACAAACTGCCAAACAAACCTGCCATTGCTTGTTTTTGATTAACCTCAGAAAAACCTTGGAAATCCTCCCGTAACTGCAAACCATCATGTCTCTCGGTCTTGCTAGCAATCAAATTTAATGTAAATTCACTTATACTGTAGTTCAGTTAAGTGCTGATTATCATACCTCTTGCAAATCCATCTTCCCTTGGTAATTTAAAATCATTTTTGAAGGAAATCCAGCAATAGTGATATTTATTACAACTTTAGATTTCCAAAACAATGCAGTTGGCTGAGACAGTCACAAAAACAAATACTCATGCATTCTTGCTTCATTCATGGATACACAGGGTCTGGTCTTTGCCCTCTAGCAGCCTATGACTGTGGCTTGGGAGTGACCTAAGCATACCAAATCCCCCAGGGTTCTACAGACACAGGCCCAGAGCCTCCAAGGCTGAGTATTCATCTCTCTCTGTCACTCCCTGTAATGAATCTAGTCAAGCCAGACTCCTGCGGGAGGCTTGTACTCTTTGGTCTCAGTGAGCATTTGCTGTGATAGGGGCAGCCTTTTCTAATCACGGTAACAATTTATTAGTCAGTTGGCATACAGAACCTGAATGTCTTTGTGTTAGCAAAGAGAGAAAAGTTCTGTCAGTTCTGGTCAAACCAGTGTCATGAGCAAGCCAAGTTCTTATCTGATGGATTCCATGTCAGGCTCTGCTCGCTCTCGCGCTCTCTCTCTCTCTCTCTCTGTCCACCCAGGTGAAGCAGCCAGCCTCTTCCAAAAGCCAACCCTTTAACTCCTGCCTCTCCCAGATCAGTTCTTTGTTCTTAAGCTGGGGTCTCTGCTCAGCTTTCCTGCTGAGAGGTGGGGAGAAAACCACCTTCCTCTTGGTCATTGTTTCCTAGGTGTCAATGTTCTGGCCCCTGAGGCTTTCCATTGTCTCTTTTGGACTCTGCATTAACAGGGGTTGCTTTCAGCAGGCTCCAGCCAGTTCCGCACCAGACAGCAAGGCAACACCCACATCTTATGTCCTGCTCCCAAGAGCAAGCTTAACTCTTTTTCCCCCTCAGTACCAATGCAAAGTACACGTGTTTCATACAAATATTACAGAAAATCAACTTCCTCACAGCTTCTCTAGCTGGTTAATAGCTTTTTGGGATGATTGGCAAGGCACTGGAGAAAAGAAGGGTCTGACCTGGCCTGAAAGACTTCTCAGCACAAGGCAACTTTTATGCTGCAAAAGCTAATGTTCTGGCAATATTTCCTCAATGTTCCCAACCAGAATTTAAGAACACTCTAACAGATCATGATCATAGAATCCACCTCAGGTTTTACACTGAGACCAGTGCATAGGTGGAACAGGAGTTGGTGACTTTCCACTCAGCATTGACTTAACTCCTCTCCTAAAAGAAAACATGATCAGTAGCACTTATTTATGTACCTAGCTATCAAGTCCCAGGTCTTTGCTTAAAAGAGCACTCGCTTTTTTGGGGGGTGCGTGGGATACTTTTGATTGGATACATTATGCATTAGAACTTGAGCACAATAAGTAAGAATTCCAGGTATGAATAAAACGTTTCAAAGAACAGGTGACAGACACTAAGAACTGAGGTAAATATCACTCCTGGGATGCTGCTATTGGCTGATAGTGTCATGTGACCCTGCAAACTAAACTACAGACCTTTAAATAGCACCAGGGCATGAGAAAAAAAAATACTTAAAACAGAGGAGTTTTAAGGACAAGCCTCACTTTGGAAAATCAGTGAACAAAAATACTCTTAGCTGTAGAAGACAGGACATATAGGGTGGTGGAAAATGAGAAGCCATTATGGCCTGCTGTCACCTTTTTCTAAGCAGAAGGAAAATTCACTATAAGCATCAATTCCAGTCAAGCCTCTAGATTGTCTTACTTCATTGTGTTAATCTATTCCCTTTTTGTAATATTTCCTATTGCCCCAGTTCTTCAAATAGATGTGATAATATGAACTCCTGAGCTTGTATGCAGTCTAACTGCAGGGGCTGTTTGTAAAAATCAAAGTTCTGCTAGGTGTAGCAAGAATCTGTATAATACGCCTTGTATGCTTATTTCCAAAAGGAAATATTTTAAGATATATATTTCACACAATCTACTTTCAATGAACAGCCACGCCAAAGAAAATCAAAGCTCTTAAGTTCAAATGAAACTTTTCTAAATATTCTTTGGGGCTTATTGTGGTTGGAGGAATGATCAACACTTTTTATTTAAAAGGACACTGTCAATTTGAAATTTACTCAATCGCAAAAGTGAGTGAACAGTAGTCTCGGGTTCATCTGTCCCCGATTCCCTTGATCTATCAATCACATTACCTATTTTTTAAAATATATTTTTCTGTCCCTTTTTACTGTAAGAGAGACCCACCCAAACTACAGAGGACCATGCCCGGGAAGGATGTGAAACTGATTAAATACCAAAGTGCCCCGTCTATAGGCATAAAGTAAGCAAACTGAAAATGAGAGGACAGAGGTTTTTCTCTTTGATCTCTGGAAATTGCAATAGTATTCTAAACAAATAGGTAAAATGTATTCAGTGATCATGACTTTTGCAACATATTGTGTCTCAGTCACCAAATTAAATCACAGGCCTGCTTATGTAAACCTTAACCCCCTACTTCTTTCCAGTGATTTGATTAGAGATGGCCATTGATCCTACAAAAGCAGCAGTTAACTGCATGAAGAATAACGCAGTAGGATGGTCTAAACATTCTACAATGTGAAAGAGGTCTCTGCAAGAATCTTAAGTGTGTGAGATCTTACTTTTAAAAATTAGATGCTTACGTAGTTGTAAATAGTTGATTGTTTTAAAAGCCTTAACGGTGTAGCTATGCATTATGCCACTGGGTAGCAGCAGGGCTATCAAACAGGATTAAGGCAAGACAGCAGCATTAATTTGTAAACAGGTATGCAGAAGAGCCACACTGTCCGTATCTTTAAGACAAAGAATAATAGGATATATAGTCTCTGTACTCTTATTGCTCATGTGTCCCCGTCTCCCCCAACAGTTCTCCTGGGGAAAGAAACTGTGCTCCTAGCAAGAGAACATGTCTATTAACAGGGCTGGGAGTGGAAGCCCCTCTGTGTTTCTGCTGGAATGGGGCGATAGGCTGTTACTGCGGTTCCTCGGGCTCGTCCTCCTGTAGGGAGCTTCTCTTGCTTCTGCTCAGAAACGGGGCAGGGATTTGTTTAAAAGCCATATAAACAACTAGGACAGGAGCCTCCCTCTGGTATGGCGGGGAGGTGCAGAATGTTCCTGTTGACTGGATTCTGGACAGGAAAGGCGAAACTTTCACCATCTCCCTTCTCTGCAAAATTCTGCGACCTCTCGGGAGTTGAGAGCCCAGGTTCCCTTCTCAGTGACCCCGGGGGAAAGGGTTCCCTACTAGCAGCGCTTAGGGGAGCCTTTGCTTTGTATTGCTACAGAAGCGACAGCGGCATTCCGGTCTGGGGATGAACACCATCCAGTCACCCCTGGGGCCGTGTCGGCCTAAACAAACAAGAAGGGGCTTGGAGGAGGCTCTTACCTTGCAGGGGAAGAGGACAGCCGAGGCCACTTTCTCCATGGCCAGGTTCCTGATGCTTGGGGTCAGGGATCCCCGGCACGTGGGGCAGCAGCTCAGTTTCTGCCGGCATTGATTGCACACCAGATGCCCGGCCTGGCACTGCAGGATCGGGGGCAGCACATAGTCGAAGCAGACGGGGCACTCGAACAGCGAGGTCAACTCGTGGTGCTGAGGCGACACCGGCCCGCCGCCGCCGCCGCCTCCTCCGGGGCCTGAGATCACAGCGGCCGCGGCGGGTAGCGCGGAGGAGCCGGGGCCGGCAGCCGAGATGGTGGCGGCGGCAGTGGGCGCAGCAGCGGGGGACGGGGCGTGCTGCTGCTTGCCGCAGGGTTTGTTAGCACTGGGTCCGGCGGAGGACGGGCGGCTCATCGCGGTCCGAACCAACCATCGAACTGCGGGCACCTGGGTGGCCACTCACCGAAACCCGGCGGGACCCGCGCAACGAACCGGCTCCGCGGCCAGCTGCCGATTGGACGCCGCGGGCGTTCCAAAGTGTATCCGCGTTCCAGAGAGATGTCCCGGCGTTCCGAGGGACCCTCCGGACACCGGCCCGAGTGGGGGCCCCGCCAACCGCCGCGCTTCCCGGGCCGAGCGCGCCACGCGCGGGTCCTCAGCCCAGCCTCTGCAACATCGATCTGACGCAAGCGAGAGAGGCAGGAAGAGGGTGTAGCGCCGAAGCCTGCTCCCCGGCGGGCTCTGCTCCCAGTGCCTGGCTCTTACTGAGCATGCCCAGCCGCCCAGGCTGCTGTCCCTCCTAGTTGTAGCCTGCTCCCGGATCAGGCCGGCGAAGGGAGAGGAGACACGGGGGCGGGCGCGGAAATGGGGGAGGAGTTGCCCGAGCAGCAGAGGAAGGCATTCGCTGACACTCCACCGGGGGAGGCAGGCCCACACTGGCGAGTGTGACGTGTAGCAGCCCCCTTCCTCCGCCCGGGGGTGGTGGGGTGAGGGCCGCCTCTGCCTGTCTCCATGGGTCTGCGTGGGTCCTGATATGCCTGGCGCGATCCAGTGGGGGAAACGGCACCGAGTTTGCACCAAGAGTGCTGCGATCTATTATGCACCCATCACCGTAGCACTTTGCAGGAATAAAGGGTGGTGGAGGGGCTGCCCCGCGGGTGATGTTCATGGGGCGGGTGGCTAATTGCGATACACGGTGGCAAGCCGAGCTAGTGCTTTGCATCGCACAGTTCTGGTAGTCACTCTAAAACATGCCCTGTGGCTGCGGGAGTAAGGATACACCAAGGCTCCTGCTGCACAAGGGCTTCTTTGCGACGAGTCTACGCCTCTTCGGAGTCCCGTGCACGCTGTGGGATGCATTTAGTCCAACAGCAGATTGTTTTTAATGTCACCCACGTATGTTTTGCACTGAAACGTGTGTGCTGATTTGACACACGAGTACTATGTGCGTGAGAGAGACCGATCCTGATAAGGAGAGCACCTTGTGGGAGACCTAATTCATTTGTAGGAGAAATGTGGTTGCAGTTCAACAGATCCGCTCGTGTGACTCATCGCCTGGAGGCTTGATGTAAAAGCCACGTCTTATTGCTTTGCTGGAGTGCACACTGCATACGTAGGTGGGACGGGGGCTAATGTTTCCCATGCATTTCCTTCGCCCGTAGATGACGACCGTGTGTGTGGCATGTGGGTTTAGACGCAACAAATCCTGCATCTTGGCAGGGGCGGGGATTAGACTGGATGACCCTGGCAACCCTTCTAACCCTATGGTTGTATGATTCTATGTCTGCTGGAGTTGCACGTGTGTGTGTGTGTGTGTGTGTGTGTGTGTGTGTGTGTGTGTGTATATATATATATATATAAAAAAACAACTAAATAGACTAACGGCACCCTCTCCCATAATGGAGTACTGGTGCTGTGCACTCTGGCAATTTCACACACTTTTAAAATTTAAATTGATCTCAAATCATGTTACACAAGTCTTTTATGACTAGCAGTCACATCATATATTCTGACTTTACATGAACACATGACAGAATCACTTCAAAATTTCCCTTGGTAGATTTTAAAATAATGTAAAATTCAGAGTGCTTTTTCAGTGTGGTTTGTGGCTAACACCTGTGAAAGTTAGAAACTGTTGTTTTGAAAACACTAATGCATATATGTAATTTTGATACTAAATCACTTGACTAAAGTTATGCACATGCCTAAGAGTTTGCAGGACCAGGGTCAAAGCAAGTATCATTAAGTATTATCTAGTGTTTTTTCATTTGGTGAGGTAAATGCTGGAAGATTGCTTGTTCTGTCCAACCAGTGAACATAAAACCAATTGATTCTGACATTACTGCATCTGCATTAAAGAAGACTGTGTAATGAAATTACCCCTATTTTATTTGATTGCATCTTGTTTACACAGCATCCTTTCAGAACGTATCTCCTCTCATTAAAATGGGATCAAAGGCTATTACTGTGCCTAAAGGAGTAACTCTTAAGTATTCCCTGGGCTGTAGACTGCTGTTACCCTGGAACTCTGGGTAAAGACCTAAAAGCACTTAGCAACAGTAATACTAAGAAGGACAAAATGCATCTTTGGTGCATCTTTTAGAAATTGACTTTTGCTGATGTTTTTGGATTGTCTCAAGATTTCCCTTTCTACAAGCTAAGGCTCTCATCCCATTATTTTGAGAGCTGCAAACTCCTGCATTTCTTCCTGTATCCATTTAGCCATTGAAGCTACACCAATTCGTTCTCTAAGCTACTTTAAAATCCTTCTATTATATACTCTGATTAACCATGTAATGCATTAGCTGATAATTAAGAAGTCTGTTATACTCCAGTTCTACAAGTCAATAGCTGCAGTTCCTGGAAGGATAGAAAAAGAATAGACTTGTATCATCAGCATACCAGAGTGAAAAATGCAGTATAGCATTGACTGTACCATGGAGCACCTCGTGACACCAGTAAAAAATATGGTAGGCAGCGTGTTACTGTTTCTCTCTGATTTTGCTGCTTGAAATTAAATTATATTAAATCATTTCTCAGGAGTAGATGCAGCAAAAACTGCCAGCATGTATGAATGGATAAAAAAATACATCAAATGAGGATGTAACCCAAACTTCAGTGGGATTACTCTCATGTAAATATAAACTGGATTGTTTATATACAATAGTGTTTGCAGGATTGAGACCTGTTTTCTGAAATCTAAAAAAAATTAATGACAAAACAGAGTTTTGTGGAATGTTTTGTTATGCTTTACGTTTAATATTTTCCTGTAGTGCATGAGCATCAAAGTGGAACTGATTTGGTTATTTTCATTATTCACGGTAAGCGAAGTTAGAAAATAAAATTTGATATTTTCTAAATTCCTTCTGTTTTAATAATATTACAGAAGTGAGGAAACATTGCTTGTGGGGGAAAAGTAATCTTACAGTGCCTCTTTAAAATTTGAGTGAAATAGCAGAAAAAGAAGAAATACATTTGATTATAATTAGTAAAGAGTCAAACTTAAGGCTGGGTCTGTTTGTCATTGACCATGTGTAGAGATTAAAAACAAGACTGAACTACTTCCTGTGTACGAGTGCCCATGTTAATAAAACCCCATCATAATAATCAGTCTTGAAGGAGTGGTATAACTAGTGTGCATTTCCTTGTCAGCAAAATGAGACTAGTTTCCAAAGAGTTGTTGTAACTTGACTCTGAGATTATCTGTGTTTAAAGGAACAGTTCCTTGCCTCATGGAGGCTTGCATGGTAGTTTTTTAGGCCTTCAGTGTAATGGTATAATTAGAAAGGTTGCTATGGTATGAGCAGCTGCATGACTCATTCTTGAATTTAGCCACTAGCAAGAGTCTTAATTATTATCTGTACAGAACTTAGATTAAAGGGAAATTGTCATAGTTCCAAGCATTGGAGATCATTTTTTTTTTGCCATGTGCGTAGAGAGTCCTGAGCTGCCCTGTAAAATCGCAAAATCATATAATTGATAAGAAAAAATGTTTTTTGGCATTAGTACCTGCATTTCTAGTGTCAACCCAGGACTTTACAACTTTTTAAACATTTCAGCAAGCTGTTAAACAATGCATAATTCAGTAATACATAGTGAAAAGAACTTGCATGTCTTCTGACATTCTTTAATAATATAATGGGGGAAACCATGTCGGGGGAAATTTTCAAAGCCAGAAATGGGAAACAGGTATCAAAACATCAACTGAGTTTTAATGGAGGATGGATACCCCAATCCCCATTTGTGCTTTTGCACATCTTTTCCCTATTTCTAATTTTTCCTGATTATCATTGATTTTCTGAACAGTTTTTTAATCAGTTTTTTTCTCAAAAGAGTCAAATCAATCTTCTAAGAAGTATAATAGCTTGAAGAATATTCTTAAATGCGGCTGCAGAAGTGACTAAAGAAGTCATGGATTTGATTCTGAGGCCTTTATAGGCTAAATTCATAGCTTCCCATACAGTAGCTAACAATAGAGAAAAATAACCAGGTATGTGAAGAGAGAAGAAAATGTCTTTCTTACGATTTTGTCCACTCTCTGTCCTGTGTATCTGTGATGATAAAACTCAGAAATAATGATCATATTATTAGATAGCTAATATTATATTATAGTCACAGATGATTCCAAGGTGAGCCACTGATTGTTAGAAATATAGAAAAGACTGACCAAATATTAGAATAATTTAGATAATTATAAAACTCTCATTTAAACACTATCAAGAGTAGATGATTACTGCATGGTAAGACAAATAAAAGACAGTCCACACTGAATGTTCAGAAACTGAAGTATTACAAGTAAAATAACTGAAGTGAAGCACTGATGCCAGCAAAACTAACGTCACTTAGCAGCGTGCTTTTTCACACCACTCAGTAACATAAGTTTTGACGACATAAGTGGTAGTGGAGACGTGGCCTTAGTCTTGGTGTGAGTGGTTGCTAGAATTGCCATAGGACAGGCCTGCACAACTCGGAAAGCAGCGAGGGCCATATTACTGCAAAAAAACCAAATGCGGGCCGAAAAGTCCCGCCCTCGCCCCACTCCCATCCGCTTCTCCCCACCCCACCACTTGGCTTGCCCCACCCCTACTTATTCCCTGCAGGCCGCACAGTGAGCCTGTGCGGGCCGCATGTGGCCCCCGGGCCGCATGTTGTGCAGGCCTGCTGTAGGACATTCTCAGATCATCACAGACTTTTTCTGATGTATGTTTTCTCAGGCTTGGTCTTCGTTAGAAAGCTATATTGGCAAAGCTATAGCAGTCTGGGGTCGGGAAAAAATCGCATCCCTGACTGACATAGATATGCCACCATAACTCCCAGTGTAAACACGGTAATGTTGGTGGGAGAATAATGCCTCGTCAATGTAGCTGATGTCAGGGAGGCAGGTGGTGTTGCTATTCTGACAGTAAAGCCCTTTTCGTTGGTGTATGCTGCAGGACCATGCTGGCATAGTTTTTCTGGAATAGTCTTCATAGTGTAGACACACTCTTAGTGAAATCATCTCAAGAATGCAAAAAGGGCAAGTAGGCAGTAGCAATTATTCATTTTTTTTAGTCAAGAGGCTTTACCTTTTACAAGGTTCATGGTGTCTATGTTCTCAAAATGTCACTCAGCCACATACTACACAGGATCAGAGAGATTTAAATTGAAATAATATAGTTTTTGAAATATGTGGCTGAGGCTTTTGAAAATTCACTGCCCTTGACTCCATCAGATGAGAGATCCTTTTACTGCAAGCCATTGCTGCCAGTGCTTGCCATTACTGTACAGTTAAAAAGACTGAATAGTTCAAGATCTTGCAGCTTCATGTCTGCAACTACACTAGCATTTTTTCTTTGAATTTGTCAGTCCATTAAAAACTCCATGACTTTACAAGTACAGGGCCCGAGCCTGCATTCATTGCACAGCCAAAGCTTCCACTGCGGTTAGGGAGAGTAAAGACTGATGTGTTAGGTCCCTTGACACTCTCATCTCAGTACCATCCTCACTGTCCTGAATTCTTTTAATACTTAAAACTTTCACTAATTTCAGAGCGAATTAAGTGGCCTAAGCAACTGTTGAGACAGATCTTGCTTCCACTGAAAACAACATTGCCACTGGCCAGCGAACATGAGCAGCAAACAGGGGAGTTTTGCAAGGGTGTTTTCTAGATGAAGGAGGAGCAACTATTTGACCTTTGGGGTGAGTTTGTTGTCTATCAGTTGGTTTGTTGTTGTGTGCTTGCTTGCCATGTACCTGGTTGATGGAAGTTTGTAGTGTGATCTGTTTGGGGGGTTGTGTGCTGAGCCTAGCAGAGAGGTACATAGAACCATGTAGGGATGATAGAATGGCTGATGGCTGGAGTGGCACTATATGTGAAAGAAAGCACAGAGTCAAATACAGCAATAAAATCTTAATTGAATCAAAAAGCACTATTGAATCTTTATGAATAGAAATTCCGTGCTTGAATAATAAAGAGTATAGCAGTAGGAATATTCTACCAACCATCTGACCAGGATGGTAATGGTGACTGTGAAATTCATAAGGAGATTAGAGAAGCTAAAAAAACAAAAACCCCAATAAGAATGGGCGATTTCAACTATCCCTGGGAACATCACCTCAGGATGGGATGTTACCACTCAAGAAAGAGATCTTGGAGTCATGGTGGATAGTTCTGTGAAAACATCAGCTCAGTGTTCATCAGAAGTCATAAAAGCTAGCAGAATGTTAGGAACCATTAGAATAGGGATAGATAATAAGACAGAATATACCATAATTCCAGTATAAAAATCTATGTTATGCCCACACCTTTAATACTGTGTGTAGTTCTGGTTGCCACATCTCAAAAAAGATATATTAGAAGTGGAAAGAGTATAGAGAAGGGAAACAAAAATTATAAGGAGTACAGGACAGCTTCCATATGAGGAGAGATTAAAAAGACTGGGATTGTTCATATTAGAAAACAGGCATCTATGGGGGGCGGCAGGATAGAGGTCTATAAAATCATGATTGGTGTGGAGAAAGTGAATAAGGAATTGTTAATGACCCCTTCACATTACACAAGAACCGCAGTCAGCCAATGAAATTAATAGTAGGTTTAAAAAAAAGTAAGGAAATATTTCTTCACGCAACATACAGTCAATTTGTGGAACTCGTTGCCAGGGGATGTTGTGAAAGTCAAAAATATAACTGGTTTCAAAAAAGAATTAAATGAGTTCATGATGGAGAGGTCCATCAATGGCTGTTCAGCAAGATGGTCAGGGATGCAACCCCATGCTCTGGGTGTCCATAACCTGAGTGTCAGAGGATGGATCACTCAATAAACTGTCCTGTTCTTTTCATTCCCTATGAACCAACAGTAGCCTATACCAGATGCAAGGCAAGATCCTGGGGTAGATGGACCATTAATATAACCTAGTATGGCCATTCTTATGCTCTTATGTCATAGAGTTCAATAAGAAAGGATCGGGTTCCTTTTTGGAATATCTTTTGCTCAGGAACATGTTTTAAAATTAAGCATAACACTTCAGCATCATAGGAGAGCATGGGAATGCTGCTATATGGAGATTGTCAGTTTCCACTACAAACCTTAGCGTTCAGATAGTTTTAATTTTATATCTCCAATTAAAGTTAAGCTGTAATGTCACATTTTAAGTGTCCATCCAGAAAAAAATTATATATTAAAACAGTTTAAAGTTTGCTTGTTTTTTAGAATTCACTTGCAAAGTATTTTTCATTATTTCAAAACAGTGTACTTTTGCTCGTGGTTGTATCTCTCTTCATACCAAAATATTTTTCCTCATTTTGGTTCACACATTGAATTGTTGTAGAGTTGTGCCTGTATGCATTGATGTGTATTTGTTTGTGGTGGTTGCATCTTCATTTTTTTTTTCCATTTTGAATAGACGCATTTGTTTGAAAACACCCTCATTTGTTTAAAAAAGACACAGATTTGTGTGTGTATTTGTAATGAATGTATAGAATATATATAATTTAAGGCCTGCTAAATACAGCAGTGAGACTCAAGTTTTGTGGCTTTTAAATGCTTTTCTATGTTTCCATAACCAAAACAATGCCTAGTTAGTTTATAAATTGAAAAGGTCTGTGTTGTTATACTGCTGTAGCTGCAGACTGTCAACAGTGCCAGCAGTGTAAAAACATAGTTTAGCTTCTGTGCAAGTAACTCTTAAAGGTTTTTAGCAGGTCTTGATACCCAGGTGTGACACCCCAGAACTGATGGTGTATCAATGGTTCACATACTAGATAGGATTTTACAGTGTAATCAATAATAGCTAAGAAGGAAAGGTTAGTGTTGTCAGTAGTTGACTGCCTGTGTGCTTTCTTCATGCGCTGTCCTGTCTCTGGCCAGATTGATGGCCCAGCAGACCTCGATTGAGCTGCGCAGAAAGATTACAGACTTGATTCAGTGGCGAAGGCCCTTGTCTGGGTTTATTGCTAACAAAGCCTGGTACCAGCAACCCATAGTCTCTACTGGGACACTGATACATGTATGTTCCTGACAGTGGACCAGTTCAGTCAGTGGCAGGGTCTTCCACTGCCCCTTTGGTCAGACAAAGACACTCCTCTTTTGACCCCTTCCTTTATACAATGATACAAACAAGTTATGTAGTACCCTTCTGCTGTGGTTAGTGATCACCCTACACCTTGTACCTGTTGGTTCAAACAAAACATCTCCATCCGTTATCCTGTTGTCCTGTCCTTATCTTTGGGAGGGGCCTCTGTGTCCTTGTACCATCTTCGGGCAGTGTGTTTATACCATAACTTTGTATCAGGCTGATCTAGTACTACCCTTCCAGAATGTGTGCATGTGAATGTCTAGTGCCTAGCCCATCTTAGGTATGCCTGTGTTTTATCAACACCACCCATGTTCTTGCCAAGTCCATGTACTGGATAGTGAACTTGTGAGCAGGCATTTGCTTTATAGCAGGGCCTGACTTTTGCAGGCCTTGGTTCAGGCCTCAGGCCTTGTACCAGGCCCCATGTGTCAGGTTCTCTCTTTCTACTACAATTAAGTCAACAATATTAAAAGTGTGTCTTAAGTTTGTTGTTTAGAAATCCCTGAAATATACCTAATCACAACAGAATAAGTTAAAGACGGCATCTGAGGGTTAACTTAGGTCCTGTTTATACAACACAACACCTACACCAGTCAGGAGAATCAATTACAACTTGTAGATTGGACTTAGCTGTGCCCTGTAACAATGTTAAAGCTTTATTTTTGTGTGCAGTTCCCCCGATTTGACTTTAATTTAGTACAGATGGGGGCCTTCAAAGGTCCTTGCTTTTGAGGGGCAAATTCTGCCCTCATTTACACATGAACTCTGTTCAAATTACTGGAGTCATTTCAGATTTGCAGTGGTGTAACTGAAGTCAGAACTTGACTCTGCAGATTTAAGTTAGACCCTTACAGCCAAGCTTTGCCTATGCTAGTCCAGGGAAGTCAGTGCAATTTCATGATATGAAAATGAGGGCAGAATGTGCCCTTGTTATTTTTTGTGGTTTATGATGTGTGCTGTGGTATGGGAAAGAGACAGAGAGAAATAACTACCTGCCTACAAATAGAGTGGAATAATATGGGCATTTGTAGCACTAGAGTATCTTTTTGTGTAAATTCATTAATAGACATTAATTTAAAAACATGTTACTATATTTAAGCAGGATCTAGTTTTCAAATGTTTGTATGTAGCTATTTCATTTTTTTTTCCTACCAAAGGCTCCTGCTAAATAACCACCCTACCTAACACTTGTCAAAGACTTTTTGGGCCTGATTTTCCATGCTAACGCTCACGAATCTGGCTGAAATAAATGGGAACTTGGCAAAATTAGGTACTAAATCAGGTGGATAGGTACCAAAAGAGCATACAAGTTTCCATTGCCTCACACTGGCTTGTCTACCAAGGTATGACTGGTCATTCTTGAAGACAAAGATGCTTGGAAAGGATAATCCACCCTTGACACAAAATAGTACAGTACACTCCAGTGCCTAAAAGGCTTGACAAGCCCATAGTGACCATTATTTCCAGAAAAAAAGGGGTGATTCACAAAGCGGATAGTGAAAAAAATAAGAGCAAAACAGCTATCCATACAACAGGCCATTCCTATGTTTCTAATTCTAAAACTGCACTATTCTCTGAATGTTTTTACCTGCTGTTACCTAAGGTTAGTGTAAGTGAATGTGCTTAGAAGGGGGAAAGTTGGCTTACGTTGATGCATTTGACAGCAGTTTAGTCAGTTCTATTATTTCCTACGGATAGTTAGCCGGCTTTCCCATTTGTTTGTGTGGATCTTTCACACAGAAATAGAGAAGAGAAAAATAGTTAAAAAGCAAACAAACAAGTACCCCTCCACCCCCCAATAAATAAATAAACTCTGGTTATAAAGCACAGGAATTGGCAGGAAGACTCAGGTAAGCCTAGTCCTTGAAATTGCTTTCAAACTCCTGTTTTGTGGCATGAAGTGCTTTTTTGTCCACTAATATTTCTTTACAAAGACATAAGAGTACAAAAAAGAGTGTGGTTGTTTTAGATTGCAAGGAGGTCAGTTTATATGTGTGGACATAGACACAGGAGATGGTGTTTATACGCTTTGAAGAGCTTTAGCACTTTCTCATGTATTAAAGCTAAGCTGTGAATATTGAGCCGTATTCTTTGTATCTTTGGGCTTGCAATGGCCTAGTTAGTAGGGTACAGAAGTAGGAGTCAGAAGGCCTGAATTCTTCTTCCAGCCATGTCACTTTCTTATTCACTCTGTGGGCAAATCACTTGGTTTCTCCAAGACACAATTTCCTTATCTGAAAAACAGAGAAAAATGATACTCGTGCTCTGTAGAACATGAGAGCGAGAGTGTGGGTGAACGTTCTGTATTATTAATAGTAATTAATGATGTGCATACCACCTGTGGAGGAAAAATTGAGTTCTCACTCTCAGGTTGGATACAATAAGTCAGAGACAGCTTTATTTGAGCAATTACAAGGGAAGAAATACAATAGACAGAGAATACCTCTGCCTCAGTAATTCTTCGAATTACAAGCAAAATCTCACAAGCATTTATACCTCTTTATGATGTGCATTAATTAAAAACATCTGCATTTTGTTTGTTATTTGCTATCTATTTCAGTATTTTCTCACTTTCTCTTTTCAAAACATCGTTATCTCAAGGCTAGATCACACTGACTCTGTGCTGCTATTTTCCCACTCGTTTCTGACGTGAGCCCTGCTTCTACAGGTCTCGCGATATTAGGCTAAGGCTTAGCTCAACAGTTGCTCTGTCTCTGACAACTTAAAATGGCTACACTTGAACCTTCTCTTTCTTTTTCTACCTCCACACACCTCTCCCATCTGGATGGTGACTGTTCTTGTTTTCTAAATTACTTTCTAATTCCTACTCTCTGGTAACTGTTGGATGTTGAAGCTGCACAGTTTGGTGATATGGAAAGAAGTCCAGTACGGTTCCCGGTTACTTCACTTTTCAAGATGCCTGAGGAGATGGCAGCATTTAATCTTTTTTAAAAAATGGGAATTGTGTGGTAAGCTAATGTGGTGTGGGGGTAGGTGTGTGAGGAGGGCACTGGAAAAGGATTGCCTGTGGGAATTTACAGCGCTGGGGTATCCTATACAAAGTGCTTTGCAGACCCCTACTGCCTCCTGACCAAGGATGTCAAAATTCCTGGCAAACATTAGCCCCACAACACTTTACAAAGCAGACATATTACCCCGTTTGTTACAGATGGCATGGAGATGCTAAACATCCACGAGCAAGTCTGTGACAGAGATGGAAACCAAGACTCCCAGTGCTGCGCTTTTCTGGATGCTGTTTCCTCTTCTTCGGCTTGTGTACTCTGTTGTTATAATAAAGCACAATATTGAATGTTAGGGGTAAAATCCTGGTCCTGTTGAAGCCAATGGCAAAATTTCTATTCTCTTCAGTGAGGCAGGATTTTCTCCCAAGTGACTTCACCCACGTAATCCATGCAATATCCTAGAAATGCAATGTGTGAGGTGGCTACCTGTGATTATGAAACAGAATTCATAAAGAACAGTCAGGAAAACGTACCCGCTCATGTTGTACGGGGCTCTGATTAGAGTGTGCCACCAACCATTGATAGTCAGAAAGTTGAATTCATGTCTAGCTCTTGAAAGCCATTTTGTAATCATCTTCATCACTGATTGCTCTTGGAGTAATAAACTTTCCAGCTCATCCAGGAGGTTTCAAGGAATTACATTATTTGAATATTGAGGCTGGCTTAGGTTAGATACCAAAATGAGTTGAGAATTTCATTGTTTACATTGGCTGGATTTGTTTGTGAAATACTTTGTCATGGCTTCAAACTCATTGAATTGGGCCCTGATCCTGCAAAGACTTACACACTTACTTAACTTGAAGGGCATGAGAAATCCCATTGCAATAACCATGTCTTCCATTAAGTCATTGGGACTACTCTAGAGTGGCCATTTGTACATCCCCAGAATATTGGACGGTCCTCACCTGCATGATACCACATGAGGGACATGTGGGAGACCTCACACACTGCGTATGGTGCCCTAATGTGCTCTTCAGAATGGCTCCCCCAGGTGAATCCAGACAAATCCATGCCTGGTTTTGTCTCTGTTCTGGCTAGAGGGAAAATTTTAAAAAAGCAGACTGTCCAGCTTAAAAATGGAAGAATGGCCTGCCTAGACTACTCATGGGTAAAGTTAGGTAGCTGTGTGAGTCTCTGCAGGTCTAGAGCCATAGTCTGTCTTCTGAGAAGAAATTTCTGTGCTAAAGGTGGAAATCCACAGTTATTTTAATTGTGATTAAACTCTTGAATGGAGAATTTCTCTGAGCAGTCAGAGCTGTTTAATCTCCACATCTGTTTTTTTAAACAGGCTTAACTAATAGCAGGGTTGGTTTGTTAGTTATTTTTAGAGCACCTAAAAATGTGCTGCAGCCTCAGAGAAATGAATGAAGACATTGTCCCTGCTCAGAGGAACATACAGCCTAGATTAGACATGATGCAACAAGGGGGATATAAACAGACACCAGGTGAGGGTGTGGGGAGGGGAAGGGCAGAAGAGAGGAAATCAGAGGGAAACAGTGAGATCAGGTGGTTTCTCAGTTCACTGAGGCATGTACACATCTTGACGTTTCTGTTCCCTTTTTTTCCCTTTCTTACTTCTTTTCGGTAAGATGGCAGAGATGAGGTGGCTGGGGAGGGGGGATTTGAATGAGGAGAAGGAGGTGGTTTGAGGAGCAGTGTTTGGGAAGGTGCTCCAGAACCAAAATGGAAGTGGTGAGTTGTTTGCAAATCACAAGTCCTGGGCGTTGCCCAAGTTTACAGGGGAATACTTGCCCACATTATGCAGTCTCATGGTCACTCAAATCACTGAATTCACCTGAAAAATATTTGAAGAGATTACTTTTGGCAAAATACTCAGATTTCCGCATGTGAGTTTTTGTACCATTTTTGCTGAAGTAAAGGGTAAATTAATAGCTGTAGCAGCACCATCTTGTGGAGATCCTAAATAACATTTAATGCAAGAGATTTTATTTAGAGCTGGTGTTTTAGGATATTGTCTATTGCTAAAAATGTTTAATTTACATGAGGGTTTTTTGTGTGCAGTAGATGCAAATTGTTCTCAGTAGTGCCAAGTTCTTTACACTTTTATACTGTACTCACCGTATATCTGTCTGTGCACATAATCAAAGGACACCATTGTGATAAGATCAATTTTTTATTTATTTCATGGAACTGTTAAAATTATATGACTTTTTACTTTTGGATATTCAGGTATGTCCTGTTACATAACGTTTACATGCTTATCATATAAACAGAATGTTTGTATGTGTTGTACAGTATTTGTCCCAGAATCCCTTTGCCATGGCTCTGCACTTGCTTGAGGCTCACAGGTGGCACCTGCCCCTCTGGGGGATATGGGAGGTGGTGGTGTCTGAGGTGGGCCTTAACACCCCCACCTTATCACAAGGCCTCACCCCTTGCTCCTCCTCTCCCATCCGAGGCCCCATCCCCTCACCAGGCTAGAGGCTGGAGCCAGGCAGTAATAAGAGCTGCTCAGGTAGCCCGGGCCGCTGTGGGGAGCCTGGGACTCTCCACCTGCCCTGGGTGGCGTGCCTCATCCAGGGGCGGGGGGCAGGGACACTGGGTGGGCCTGCTCTCAGGCACTCAGCCCCCAACCCAGAGCAGGTGGATGGTTTGGGGCTCCCCACAGCAGCCCTGGCTACCTGGGCTGCTCTTACCATAGTCCAGCTCCTGCTTCCGGCCTGGCTAGGGGGCAGGGCCCTGGGGGACTGTGGAGGAGGAACGGGGGGCCAGGGGTTCAGGGGAAGAGGAGGAGAAGAAGCAGAGGGCAGGGCCACAGCGTGCGTGCAAGGCTCCTGCATATGTCCCGCTTTTGTCTTTTGAAAAGATGATTGCCATATATATGGAATGCAGACAGGGAAGGGACAGCTGTCCACAAAAGACCAAACATATCCCTATGTGAAAGTGAGTCCTGGCACAAGGGTACAACTCCAGTGAAAGAAAGTGCACTTCTACTTCTCACCACCCTGGAACTTGAGGAATGAATGTCATTCAATATTTGAAGCAGGGCTACATTTTCACATTTAAAGTCTTTGGGTGGGACTTTCATAATTGCTCAGAGTTGCCTCATATTTGGTCCCAGTGGGAGCAAAGTTAGGTCACTGCTGCGAGTGCATTTGAAAAATCACATACTATTGTACCTTGCAATCAAAAATGGCTCAGAAGTGAGCTGTATCTAGTTCTCAGCTTCAAATCCTATGCTCAGTCCACTAGGACACTTTCTTTACTTACAGTAAATTTTTTGTAAAAAAAGACATTAATTAAGTGACATGTCAGAAGTGCAAAGAATTTGAAACATGTTGAGCAGCTTGCATTTCATACACATCAGATGAACATAATGGTCATATATACTATCCTCACTTACTGAGTCTGATTTTATTTCTGCTATGTACAGCACATACAGGAGATACTATTATTCAGTTAACATCACTGCTTGCTCTGGGAGAAAATGGTGTTGGTGTGGCCCCATCACTCCCCCCCCAAAAGTTGCCATGCTCCACTTTTCTCTTTACTCTTTTTTCAGCCTGCAGCTGTGAGAGGTGTGTGTGTGTATCATAAACTGCACTCCCAGAATTCTCGTATAGATTAAAATAGTGTAATAATGAATTATTCTGTCTCATAAATGATAATTTATAACCAAATGCAAAGTGATTCATAGTAGACATAATGCCAGTCTAAGCTGGGAGTCCTGTTAAGATGTCAAAAATTGTTCTAAATGGTAACAAAGCATTATTTTCCTCAGTGGCCTTCAGTACTTTACAGAGCCAGTCCCAGGGCAGTGGGTGCCACATTTGTGCAGCCTCTTTCTTCAGAAGAATGGGACAGCCCCATTCCAGTTGATGGCTGCCCCCTCCCACTTAGTTCTGATTGCCATCTCCACAGAAGGAAATCTCTTTTCTGGATTACTTTCTTCACAGTGATTCTTTTCCCAATGATGAGAATGAGTGTCTGAAAGAGAAATGCCCCAAATTCAGTGGGGAAAAAAACAGCAACATGAGTCTAATTCACATTAATGAAATAACTCAAATGTGAAATTGCGGAACTATTAACTAGGGTTTGTAACCTGTCCTTTAAATCGGCTTTGTACCCAATGACTGGAAGATAGCTAATGTAACGCCAATATTTAAAAAGGGCTCTAGAAGTGATCCCGGCAACTACAGACTGGTAAGTCTAATGTCCGTAACAGGCAAATTAGTTGAAACAATAGTAAAGAATAAAATTGTCAGGCACATAAAAGAACATAAATTGTTGGGCAAAAGTCAGCATGGTTTCTGTAAAGGGAAATCATGTCTTACTAATCTATTAGAGTTCTTTGAAGAGGTCAACAAACATGCAGACAAGGAGGATCCAGTGGACATAGTGTACTTAGATTTCCAGAAAGCCGTTGACAAGGTCCCTCACCAAAGGCTCTTACGTAAATTAAGTTGCCATGGGATAAGAGGGAAGATCCTTTCATGGATTGAGAACCGGTTAAAAGACAGGGATCAAAGGGTAGGAATAAATGGTAAATTTTCAGAATGGAGAGGGGTAACTAGTGGTGTTCCCCAAGGGTCAGTCCTAGGACCAATTCTATTCAACTTATTCATCAATGATTTGGAGGAAGCGGTAAACAATGAGGTGGCAAAGTTTGCAGATGATACTAAATGGCTCAAAATAGTTAAGACCCAAGCAGACTGTGAAGAACTTCAAAAAGATCTCACAAAACTAAGTGATTGGGCAACAAAATGGCAAATGAAATTTAATGTGGATAAATGTAAAGTAATGTACTTTGGAAAAAATAACCCCAGCTATATGTACAATATGATGGGGACTAATTTAGCTACAACTAATCAGGAAAAAGATCTTGGCGTCATCATGGATAGTTCTCTGATGTCCATGCAGTCTGCAGCGGCAGTCAAAAAAGCAAACAAGATGTTAGGAATAATTAACAAAGGGATAGAAAATAAGACGGAGAATATCTTATTGCCCTTATACAAATCCATGGTGCGCCCACATCTTGAATACTGTGTACAAATGTGGTCTCATCTCAAAAAGGATATTCTGGCATTAGAAAAGGTTCAGAGAAGGGCAACTAAATGATTAGGGGATTGGAACGGGTCCCATATGGGGAGAGATTAAAGAGGCTAGGACTTCGTAGCTTGGAAAAGAGGAGACTAAGGGGGGATATGATAGAGGTATATAAAATTATGAGTGGCATGGAGAAAGTGAATAAGGAAAAGTTATTTACTTGTTCCCATAATAGAAGAACCTGGGGGCCACCCATTGAAATTAGTGGGCAGCAGGTTTAAAACAAATAAAAGGAAGTTCTTCTTCACACAGCTCACAGTCAACCTGTGGAACTCCTTGCCTGAGGAGGCTGTGAAGGCTAGGACTATAACAGGGTTTAAAAGAGAACTGGATAAATTCATGGAGGCTAAGTCCATTAATGGCTATTATCCAGGCTGGGTAAGGAATGGTGTCCCTAGCCTCTGTTTGTCAGACGGGGATGATGGATGGCAGGAGAGAGATCACTTGATCATCACCTGTTAGGTTCACTCACTCTGGGACACCTGGCATTGGCCACTGTCGGTAGACAGGATACTGGGCTAGATGGACCTCTGGTCTGACCCAATACGGCCTTTCTTATGTTCTTAATTGCTACAGCTCCATTGGCCGTTCTGTTCAAGCGCTGATCAGATTTTAAAATTCCACGTTAGAACCCTAATGGGACGGTGTGGTAATATTCTGCTCTTCTAATTGCAGTGCTGGTCTAGAACTGCTAGGCAAATGCAGCTATTGCAGATGAATCTCTCTAGACTTATGGCAATGTGCCGTTTAAATTTAACATAGTAGACACTGCTTGCTTTCCAGCCATTTATAATTTCAAAGGCAACTATTTTAAATGTTCAGTTTTGTGGGTCAGAATTTCAGAAAGCGAGGCTTGAAGTCTGTGGGCATTACAAGCATATGGGCATGCAACTGGAATGAACTGTTGGTGTAAAAATGAACAAGGACCTCACATCCTAAAAATCTAACCCTAGTTTACAATAGCAGTAATGACTTCTGGATGGCACACTTCCTGGCAGTTTAAGATCAGCTATGTTAAAAGCTCTTGGGCTCTCAGTCCTTCCCCTTGATCATAAATAGGCTGGAGAAGCACTTCCCATCAGTTATTGTTACTTGATTATGAACTCAGTGAAACAGTTCAGAATGAAGTCTTGCTTTCTCATGGGTTATTGTGCCAGTCATTGGCTGTTACTGAAAATAAACCAAAGTCTGCACCTGCAGCAGCATGCAAAGCTCAGGATATACAGTTTATTAAATCAGAGCAGCCATAACTTCTCCTACTGCAGGGGTTGGCTGCCTTTCAGAAGTGGTGTGCTGAGTCTTCGTTTATTCACTGTAAGGTTTTGTCTGCCAATTTTTAGAAGGTCTCTTTCTATAAGTCTATCATAGATAACTAAACTATTGTTGTATGTAAATAAATTAGGTTTTTAAAATGTTTAAGAAGCTTCATTTAAAATTAAATTTAAATGCAGAGCCCGCCCCGGACCAGTGGCCAGGGACTCACGCAGTGCGAGTGCCACTGAAAATCAGCTCGCGTGCCACCTTTGGCCATTGGTTGCCTACCCTTGCCTTCATCGGTTTTATATACCAGTGATGGGGCATAAGGTGGTGGGAAGGCTGCAGGTGGGGTTACAATGCAGTGCATGGAATGAAAGTATAATCTTTGAATCACAGTTCTAGGGGCCATCCAACCAGAATGGCAGCCACTGAGCCTCCTCCTGCAAATCCAGTTCCCGGCCCAATTAAACGGCCCAAAAGACCTGGCCTCAGTGGTGTACAGTGCAGTAGAGTAGCAGCAGACTTGCAGTCATGGCACACTCCTCTCTTTCTGTACCTATTAGACACAAATGGATGATGTGGCCCATGGGCTACAACATCATGATGTATCTGTGCCATTGTTTAATTAGGGGAGGACAATTTTGTGCGTAAGTCATGGGACTGGGACTGGGACTCAGGAGATCTGGATTCAATTCCTAGCTCTGCCATTGACCTTGAGCAAGTCATTTCATCTCTCTATGCCTCATTATCCCATCTGTAAATGTGGACAATAATACTTCCTCTCTTCAACCCTTGTCTGTTGAGATTGTGAACTCTGTTGGGCAGGGGCTGTCTCACACTAGATGTCTGTACAGCACTTGGTACAGTTAGGCCCTGATCTTGGTTGGAGCCTCAAGACACTACTGTAATACATGTAATAACAATAATGTGATCCCAGTCCTGCATGGTGCTGTGCTCTCAATTCCTATTAATATCGGTGGGTAGTGAAGATGCGCAGAGGATTCTTGATATTCACACATAGATTCAAAAGTGGTCAGTTTTCTTAGATATTGCCCCATAATAGAGCTTCTGCTCAAGAATATTATCCCCACCCTACTGATTATGTCTCTTAAAATCAGCTTTGACTTGAGCCTTCTCTTATGCACTGTTTACTAGATCTTCCCCTATACTACATGAACAGACTAATATTGAACTCTGACAGTGATATACATTTAAACACCTTCCTTTGATAAGCTTAAATGCCTACCTACTGTTAGATGTACTGTTTTTCTCTGTGATGGCTGCCCATTATATAAGTAAAGATCAAAGATGTGTTCCATTTTCCAGTCAGATAAGAGCAGCCTGTTTGTGCTGAAAAGAACACTGTATGTTCCATTGATGTTGCACAGCCAGATGGGTAATTTAGGAGTTTTCAGCATGCTTCCAACCTGGGGGAAGAGGGTATTTCAAACAGACTTTCATTATTAATAGGCACTTAATGTCTATGTTGCTTTAAAGGAACATTAGTTTTACTGCTCTGAATATAGAGTTACTATGAGGTATTATCATCCATTTCCTCTAGTAATATCTCTACAAATACCTTTTAATCAGGAAATGAGTAAATAAGTCAAGGTGGTATGAATGATGTATGTCGCAAGTTGAACTCCAGCTCTGATGAAATTCTCACCTGTACTTTCATGTCTATTGATTTACAGCAGCTGAGGATCTCACCCACCATGTTTTAGCTTGAGAAGTGCACTTTGCTTTATGGATAGTGTAATAAAAAAACACCAATAGATCCTAAGTCTGGGAATATATTTATGGGAATCAGCTTTTAAAAATAACACTGACATAATGGGGTTCCAAGTGGCCTAAGAAAGGGTGAGATAATGAATGGGTTGTAGCCAGTTAAATAAATTGTGGACCCTATTCTGCAGTCCTATGTTCACTCTGAAGTGCCTTTGTGTAATTGCTGCTGAACATTGGTGCTATTCTGCCAGTAGTTCTTTGTGGTAATGTAAGCAGCTAACATCAGCATCTGAAAATGTAGAAAACAAACAGTGGTATGATGTGGTGTGACCATGGAGAGGAAGATGTATTCAGCTGGGTTTGAAGGGCTGAACATTGCAACAAGGAAAGTCTTTCTAAAAATATGTTATCTCTTTCTCCCCACGAGTAGCAGTGAACTCTTCCAGTCCGGTATGTTTTCAGGTAGTCTGAGCATTGCATTATCCTCCAGGACCTACTTCATAATGTCTCTTCATAGAAACCTCCGACCTCTGGGCTAGGTTCTGATCTCAGTTACACTGGTGTAACTATACAGGAACTCTCTTGGGCATAATTCTCATTTGCTTATTTATATAGGTTTTAGGACTGTCAATTAATCGCAGTAAACTCATGCATTTAACTCAAAAATTAACAGCGATTAAAAAAAATATGATTAATTGCACTGTTAAGCAATAGAATACCAATTGAAATGTATTAAATATTTTTGTATGTTTTTCTACATTTTCAAGAATATTGATTTCTATTACAACACAATACAAAGTGTACTGCTCACTTTATATTATTTTTGATTATAAATATTTTCACTGTAAAAATGATAAAAGAAATAGTATTTTTCAGTTCACCTCATACAAGTACTGTAGTGCAATGTCTTTATCATGAAAATGTAACTTACCAATGTAGAATTTTGTTATATAACTGCACTCAAAAACAAAACAACATCAAAACTTTAGAGCCTACAAGTCCATTTAGTCTTACTTCTTGTTCAGCCAATTGCTAAGACAAAAATATTTGTTTACATTTATGGGAGATTCTGCTGACTGCTCCTTATTTAGTGTCACCTGAAAGAGGGAACAGGTTTTTGCATGGCACTTTTGTAGCTGGCATTGTAAGGTATTTATGTGCTAGATGTGCTAAACATTCATATGCCCCTTCATGATTCGGCCACCATTTCAGAGACATGTTTCCATGCTGATGACACTCCTTAAAAAAGTTAATGCATTCATTAAATTTGTGACTGAACTCCTGGGGGGAGAATTGTATGTCTCCTTTTCTGTTTTACCCACATTCTGCCGTATATTTCATGTTTTAGCAATCTTGGATGGTGACCCAGCACGTTTGTTTTAAAAATACTTTCATGGCAGATTTGACAAAACGCAAAGAAGGTATCAATCTGAGGTTTCTAAAGATAGCTACGGCACTTGATCCAAGGTTTAAGAATCTGAAGTGCCTTCCAAAATCTGAGAGGGATGAGGTGTGGAGCATGCTTTTAGAAGTCTTAAAAGAGCTACACTCTAATGTGGAAAATACAGAACCCAAACAACCAAAAAGGGAAATCAACCTTCTGCTGGTGGAATCTAACTCTCATGATGAAAATGAACATGTGTTGGTCCTCTCTGCTTTGGATTGTTATTGAACAGAACCTGTCATCAACATGGATGCATGTCCTCTGGACTGGTGGTCGAAGCATGTAGGGACATATGAATCCTTAACACATCTGGCACGTAAATATCTTGTGACACCGGCTACAACAGTGCCATGCAAACGCCTGTTCTCACTTTCAGTTGGCACTGTAAACAAGAAGCGGGCAACATTATCTCCTGCACATTGTAACCAGACCTGTTTGTCTGAGCGATTGGCTGAACACGAAGTGGGACTGGGTGGACTTGTAGCTTCTAAAGTTTTACATTGTTTTACTTTTGAATGCAGCTATTTTTTATTTATAATTCTACATTTGTAAGTTCAACTTTCATGATAAAGGGATTGCACTACAGTACTTGTATTAGGTGAATTGAAATATACAATTTCTTTTGTTTTTTATAGTCCAAATATCTGTAATAAATATAGTGAGCACTGTCCACTTTGTATTTAGTGTTGTAATTGAAGTCAATATATTTGAAAATTTAGAAAACATCCAAAAATATTTAAATAAATGGTATTCTATTATTGGCTAACACAGAGATTAATCGCGCAATTAATTTTTTAAATCACTTGACAGCCCTAATATGTTTTATAACTATGTAGCACGATTTTAGTTGCTTCAGATTTGTACAGAGGTAAGTGAAATCGGAACATGCCCCTATAACTTAAAACAGAAAAACAACGGGGATGTTCTCTAAATGGTACAAAATGTAAATACTGCTGTTAAAGAGAACAGGCAAAATTCAGCCCTGGTTTAAGAGGACATAAGTCCATTGACTTAGATGAAGTTGTGTCTGCTTACAACAGGGCTGAATTGGCCTCTTATGAAAGGTTTTCTGTCTCTTTTGGCAGGCTATTGTGAGGGTCACTTGGGGAAATGCAAATTTCATGTCTCTGGATGTGGCCTTTGAACCTTGTTTTTATTGCTTTTCCATTATGCTTGGACTCTAATGTCATCTGATATATATTTGGCAGTCTCAGACCAGTGCTTCATTGACAAACAGCTTGCATCCAGTGGCTATTAACATTAAGTCTGGTATGTAAAGATGATTTACCAAGGTGAAATGAGATATGACTAAGCTAGAGACGGAATAATTCCTCACTTTGAGAACAAAATCTGTCAGGCAGAATTAAGTACTGAAGAAGAAGGAAACTCCTAAACAGCTTATAGACTCTATTCCCTACACATATCCATGCAGTAGTGGTTTATTAGGAAAGACAGCTAAGATTAACTCTAGCATTTGATAGTGTAAATAATCCCTCATACCTAAAAGAAGAAAAGAAGCTTTATGTTTTGCATTATTGTATATTCTCTCTTGTTTGGGAACGGGGAAAAGCATCCTATCTAGAAAGTAATGCAAGTCAGCTGAAAAAAGTGAATTGGACAATGTCTTTTAAGTCAAGTTTCAAATGATCTGTGCTATTGATATACGTAAGCCTCAAGAGCATGACAATGAAAGTAACACATGTAAAGAAAGAAGAACATGTATTGAGTCTTTTCTGGATAAGTGAAATTAACCCCAGAGGGTCATGTTTGCATTCATTCTGCATTAACTGGCTCTGTGAAAACATTTCAATCTTAAAAAGGGAACTAATATAAGAAAAGCTTGGCTCAGGTCCACAAAGATATTTAGGCTTCCAAATTTGGATCTGGGCTCTAGTAACTCAAGCCCTTAAAATAATGTCCGAAGACACTAAAAGACTCTTCAAGCAGCTTAAATTCCATCTTCATAAAGGGCAGACTGTGTTGTTTTAAACTCCCATGGGAGTAGGCAAAAAGCTGATGGAAGTAGCAGTTTCCCAGCACTGACGTTCTAGAAGTGTATTTGAATCTTTAAAGCAAATAGTGACTGACTAAACTTCACAACATACTGGGAGGTAGGTAAATCTTATCCTTATTTTACAGAAAGGGAAACGGAGGCACTGACAGGGTATGTGAACTGTTCCAAAGCCATACAATAAGTCAGTAGCAAAACCAGGGATTAGAACCCCGAGGATCATGACTCTCAGTCCTATACACCATCCATCAGACCACACTGCCCTTCTTTACATGTTTCAGAGTAGTAGCTGTGTTAGTCTGTATCTGCTAAAAGAAGAAGGAGTACTTATGGCACCTTAGAGACTAACAAATTTATTTGGGCATAAGCTTTCGTGGGCTAAAACCCACTTCATCAGATGTATATGTACATCAACGTGTTTCACTGTCTTCAGTGATACTTTCACTCTTCACCCAATTTTCTTACTGTGTTTGATATGTTCTGATACAGCTCTGAGGCTGTAGCTTTGAAGCCCTGGAGTTTGCAAGGCAACACGTTGAGCACTGGGGTTGTTTTCCTGTGGCATGAACAAGGGTGCTGAAAAATCCTTAGGGAGCAACAGAAAAGAATAGGGAGCACTGGAACATATACAACCGCTCCTTAGATCTGCTGGTGGTGTAGGCACCTAAGCAAGTGCGGTTGTTTTAGCCATCTAAGTGGAAGCTCCTGTGATGCAGCAGGCCAGGGATTGGACAAAAGGAGTGGGCAGGAGTGTGTCTTAAAGGTTCAGCATATGGGCACCTAGCTGAGGATTGAGTGTGGGAGGCGTGTGGGAAAGTGTAGGAGCTGTAGCCGGAGAATGTGTGTGTCTGTGTCCAGCAGTAACCATAAATGTGTGGCCATCCATTGCCCTTTTGTATTGGCAGTGAGTGGAGTGTGATATATCTGAGGAGACTGTGTGTGGGCCTGGCTGCATTTTGGCTTAATGTAGACATTGACATTAGTTCAGATGGCTTTCTACAAATGTATTTCCATGTTTTCCTTGAATGATCCTCCTTTTCCCCCGTCTCTCCCACCACTGACTCCACCTACTTTCTACCCAGCTACACTCAGATTATGTGCCTATAATCTATTTTTATGATAGTTTTGTGCGTGTCACTGATGGGATATTTTAGCTGCATGGCACAATGGCATTGAGACAACAACCTTGTAATTACCCAGCCTTCAGACTCTTTACTTCATCGCTTATTGCCTATTCCCTCATTCCACTGCCCTTTTCCAATGCCATGATGTGGCCCCCACCCTCAGTAACTGTTGTGCTTTCAGTATATTGCCTGACAGGAACCTTTCCAAGGCAGTTTGTGAGTTTCACATGACTTGTCTTCATTAGTATTTTATCTTGAGTTACCTAACTCAAATTAGGAACACACTTTATTTTCCACTGAAGATAAACTCTCAATCTGCAGAGGATAAATGAAATTTCTGGGGAAAGCAGATGATATATAGTGGAACAATCTAAAGCCAGGGGATCTGAACTTAGGAATGTCAGTGCAGCTTGGTGATTTGCATACACTCTCACCTGGAGGGGTCTGTAATGTTCCACTTCCTCCTTGTTCCAGTGTAAATAGCCCACATCACTGCGGGCTAGGACTCCATGCAATAGTTCTTGCACTCCACCTTCATTGTCAAATTTCTGGAATCCATTAAACACATGTGGACTTGCTCTGCCTGTTAAAATGACGTTGAGAATTGCCTAGAGGGGGAATGACCTACAATTACATTTTGAAGCAGTGGAGCAGAAACTATGCTCAAGAATTACGTGCTGCTGTTCATCTTTCCTATAGCTCCTTTTTTCTCTCTATATAGAGTAAGTGGCACAAAAGCATGATTTCATACACATCTGTCTTAGGCATTTCCAGGACACCTGTCACCCTGGTATCTACATGCCAATAATAATACTTGCCATTACATAAGGCCTTCCAGGAGTCACTTCTCTATGACAAAGATAAGTATTATGAACTCCATTTTACAGATGGGGAAACTGATGCAGAGAGGTTAAGTGGCTTTCCCATGGTCACATAGTGAGTCAGTGGCATAGCCAGGACTAACACTCAAAAAATTTGCCTCCGAACCCAGTGCTCATGCTGCTAGACCATGCTTGTGTTGATGGAAGTTTCAAAACTGCATAATCAGTAGTAAAACCCTCATTATTCTATGGGACTGTAAGGATGGATTCATTGCATTAATGAAAATACGGGCAGGCAGCAAAACTAAACTCAGATTCTGCTTATACTGTGTTGCCATCCATCCCAATGGCTAGGCAGCAATTCTGCAGAAAAGGACGTAAGGGTTATAGTGGATCAGAAGCTGGATATGAGTCAACATTGTGCCCTTATTGCCAAGAAGGCTAACGGCATTTTGGGTTGTATAAGTAGGGCACTATCAGCAGATCCAGGGATGTGATCGTTCCCCTCTATTCAGCATTGGTGAGGCCTCATCTGGAGTGCTGTGTCCAATTTTGGGCCCCACACTACAAGAAGGATGTGGAAAAGTTGGAAAGAGTCCAGCGAAGGGCACCAAAAATGGTTAGGGTGCTGGAGCACATGATTTATTAGAGGCTGAGGGAACTGAGAGTGTTTAATCTGCAGAAGAGAAGAATGCGGGGCGGGGGATTTGATAGCTGCTTTCAGTTACCTGAAAGAGGATTCCAAAGAAGATGGATCTAGACCATTCTCAGTGGTACCAGATGACAGAACAAGGAGTAATGGTCTTAAGTTGCAGTGGGGAAGGTTTAGGTTGGATATTAGGAAAAAGCTTTTTTACTAGGAGGGTGGTGAAGCACTGGAATGGATTACCTAGGGAGGTGATGGTGGAATCACCTTCCTTAGAGATTTTTAAGGTCAGGCTTGACAAAGCCCTGGCTGGGATAACTTAGTTGGGGACTGGTCCTGCTTTGAGCAGGGGGCTGGACTAGATGACCTCCTGAGGTCCCTTACAACCCTGATATTCTATGATTATGATTACTTCACCAGGATGTACTTCCTATTAAAGACAACTTCTGTTCCCTTCTCATTTCCACTTGTTTTGCAAGTGTCCTTAGAGAGGAAAAGCAATTGCTATGATTCTGAACCCTAGGCACTTAAATCTTGCTTGTCACTGATGTCTCCCATAAATAACTGCATAGGTGCTGGAGCTAGGGGTGCTGCCAGTACTGCAGCACCCCAGGCTTGAAGTGATTTCCATTCTATATATGGTTTACAGTTTGGTTCAGTGGCTCTTAGCACCTCCACTGTAAAAACTGTTCCAGCACCCCTGAATAACTGAGGCTTATTTTATGCTGCTATTCACTTTCCCCTAACTCCTTCTTGAACTTTTGTATTATCCTTTAGTGTGCCTTGAAGATAGACCCTGGTAGACAATCTGTATCTTCTAATGCCTTTTGCTTCAAGCACCTAGAGGCCAGGAAAATATTTGCAGTTACATTTGTAATGCTTGCCATGTGAGCATTTTTGCATTTTGTCAAAAATCCAAAACTGGCCCTATTTTTGAAAAAAAATAAAACCCTAAAACAGGCCCACTGTCATGTGAATCTTTCTAATTTTGCATGTTTTTAGACTTAATTTCCTGTTTTCATGATCTTCCCCCCCACAAGCCACATAATTTTGGGAGGGGGTAAATGCCTAATGAATCCACCATAGTAGATGTTAGGAGAAGGCCTGCACCTTTACACGGCCCAGCAATGCCCTTGGCAATAAAACACAGCACTCTGCGACAGTAAAAGCCATACCGATGGCTTTCAATCCTCATTGTCATTTCTGGACATCCACATCCAGCACACAGTAATCGGCTTTTCTTCTCTGCAAATAACAGGTGCCAGATCCTCAGCTGGTGGAAACTCATGTTACATCCATTGAATGAGGAACTGGCCAGTAACCCGTTATGGCTTAACATTTGCCTTTTAGCAAGACATAGTAAAAGTTATGACTGTTTTTCTACCTAAGCCACCAAATGATGTAAGAAATCATCTTCGTCATAGGTAACATTAGTGATTCAAATTCTGGGAGGCCAACACTCAGCTATGGTAGTTGTATGAACCATGAACTGTAAAAATCATCTGTTTGCTAGGGCATGTGTAGAGGCTGATGTAAATGACTTTTGAGTGGGGTGGGATGGGATATCTGCTAGGCCCAAACCGTGGCATCTACTCTCTGCTGGCTGGTTTGTTCTGTTTTCTCACTGTATTTTGGTGTGTGGTGATAGTTTTTGTGACTACAAGTTTAATTGTGGCCAGGACATCTAGGGTTTGTGTACAGATATTCTTTTTTATCTTTGAAATTAAGAAATCATAAAAATATATTTGTAATTAGGAAGTCCTTCATGGATTCATCCTGAAATTGAAAGAGTGGAAGCAATAATGGAAATTGATCTAAAATGCGAACACCAATGTTAAGACAGTCACTTAGTCAAGCACCATTCTAAAGCTTCGGAAATACCTTTTGACCATATCTGGAAGTGGAACCATCTACTTTTAGGTGGGTCTTATTAACAATTGAGAATGTTAGATAAACCAATTACACACATTTTACAAGAATCATTTAGGAAAAAAATCACATAGTCCTACCTGTCTACAGATGAAGTTTCCAAGACTGAATTGTAGCAGATGAGATATTGTGAAGTCTAGGTCTTTTTGGAGCCTGTACAACCAAAAACAAAGTATTATTGTGGTGTAAGCTGAATGATAGAAATGGCTCTGTACATCAGCGTACAATTGTCAAGAAAAATTAAAATGGCAATATGTTCCTCAGGGTTCTTTTTTCCCCTTTATTACAGCCATGGCATTGGTGATCTTATATTTTTACACGCAGGTTTAACATTTACTTGATTTGGATCTGAGATGTAAAATTCAAATTTAGACCCAAACCCAAACTTTCCCACTGAACTTGTTTGGTTCACAAGGTTTGGTTCTGGGTGATCTCTAGCATTTTCTAATAACTATTATTAACAATTCTAATACCTGTCTTTAGGAAGTGAACCAAAATGTTACTGGGTAATATTTTGAAAAGCGCCTATGACCTGGACTACACACCTATTTTGTATAGCTATATCTATTTTGATAAGGGGTATAACTTTTTTAAAAAACTAAAATAGTGATACAACTCTGATGTGGATGCAATTATGTAGGTATAAAAGTGCCTTATATCAATACAGCTTATTCTCTGTCCTACATAGGAATAATTATACCAGTATAAAGCACCTTTACACCAATACAATTACATCCGTTCTTAGGGTGGGGATAAAGGTTGAACCACTTATCTACGTTAGTGTTGTTAAAGTGGTATTTTCTGAGTGTATACAAACCTCTTAGTGATTTAGGTGTCTAAGTCCTATTGACTTTCAGTCACTATCACCACTATCTATGTGATATGAGTTGGTACAATAGCGGTGTAAATTGGCTTCCCTCTCCTACTTCCTCCCAGTGTCATAAGGAAATAGACCACTTCATAAGGTATTGCTAAATGTGTGTAGAAGGTTTTAAAAAGGACATAATTTACCTTTCCAATGTCCTAGAGAAAAGCAAGCTGTATAGAAATAAGATCACACCGTGGCTTCCTTCACCTTTGAACTGATAAAAAACAATAAAGAAGGAATTATAGCAGTTACCCATGATTGGTTGAGATACCCCTTATTTTAGTGGCTTTACAATATTTTGTATTTTTACAAACCACTATTTCATTAACATAAAATTTAGCTCCTGATTACATAGAGTGGAGTATCCTGATCCCATTGAAGTCACTGGCCAAACTCCCATTACTTTCACTGAAAGCACAATCAAGCCAAGTAATGTATTGGTTTAATAGCCTATAGTGAAAATCAGAAATGATTCATGACCTGTCCAATAAGTTTCTGAAGATCACATTAAATACAATGTTATAAATCAAATGCAAGATCAGTTTTTATAAAAGAAATAGGATGGGTGGGAAGAAACAAAATAACTCAACATACGAAATTGCTTACTCCTCACTTACACGTTGTATATGATCACAGATAAATTTCTGAGCTGTTTCCTTCTCAAAAAATTCAAACAGCTGGAGCTGTAAGTCAGGAACATAAGAAAAAAATAGAACAGAAGACATTAATTATATCCAAAAGTGGAGTTTTCAACCCATTGTATTTTTTTCAGACAAAAAAAGAATACTATAGGAATCTAATCTGACTCTGCCTGAACTAAGGCATACAACTATATACAGGATAACTAAATAAATAGTTATAAAGTTAACTTGTTTGCCCTTTTTGCGGGGAGGGAGAAATCATAGTTGTTAATCAAAAAGAATTATAGCCTCTGGATTCATATAAAGCCTTTATGAAGAGATAGAAATACCTTTCAGAGCTCCAGCTGTGACATGGGTCTTAAAGTGCTTATAATTTGTAATGTATCATAAGGTAGGGAATGGGTTTATGAGATTTTATATTTGTCTTTAAAAAAACCCCACTCCACTTTTTTTCTGCAAATCTTGTTTATAAAAGGTATCTTCTTACTTACTCTTTCAGTCAAGTTATCCACTTTGTAGTCTAGACTGGGCGTAAAATAAGTATCAGTGGTGACAAGACATACAGTGGCTTTCCGACCTTCCCCTGCTGTCCACAGAATATCTCCCAGAGATTCTGCAAGAGCGTTTTCTTGTTCTGTTTGGCTTATTTCACATAAACTGTAATGCAGGACATACAAGAATACGAAAGGCATAACAATAGCAGACAAACCTACCACAGGACAATTCTAAGGCACTGTGTATGCTCAGGGATAGCCCTGAGCGCTGGCATCTAGACACAGACAGGGCTATACTGGGCTTTGCAACAAATGAGCTAAAAGACCGGCACAAGGGCAGCTACACCAGCTGCTGGCGATTGTTTGGTGAATCAGGGCAGTTCCTGAGTGTAGCCAAGGCTGTGACAAACATTATGATGTTGAAGAGTTTTCTTCTTATTATAAATGAGCGTCCTGTGTTCTGATGTTATTTGGTCTTTCCTGTGTTAAAACCATTTTATAATTATGCTACAGAATTATGATACAGTTCAATGAAGGTTAGGGTTCTAATATTCGTTCTCTAACCTGGGTTGCCTCTGTAGGTGAGACCAAGCTGTCAGGATACTACCATGTAATAACTTGATCCCAGACACAATAAAATATGTATGTATATTGGCCGTCATTGACAACCAAATTCTATCCCCACAGTAGAACCTGTGAGAGAAGCCCAGAGGAGGTAGGAAACCTTGTAGTGTTTCTAGCAAATGATCCTCTCCTGGGGATGAGCTTAGAGGGATGGAGGAGGCCAGAGTATGAAAGTGATAGCCCTGAGGTACCTGCGTCTCTGCAGCGCTACCTCTGCCTCTCCCTAAAATCACGCTGCCATTGGCTCTCCATGACTCACTGTAAGTCAGTGCTATTAGCAGCTGCATTAGCTCCTGCATGGTTATCTGCCACTGTTAAAGAGGGATGGGGAGCATGACTGGAACAGGTTTCAGGAGTTCTGAGATGGAGGACCTTGACACACTGGCTCCCACCCTTCGGATGCGTTCCCACTCCACTTTACTGTATTCACTCCCTTCCACGCCTCACTGGGAGGGGTTTAAAAGTCTCTGCTTGATCTTTGTTCATGTTTTTGTCTCTTGTCTTTGGTTTCTCTGAAGGTGCTATTGGAGTCTGTCATGGCCAAGAAAGGAAGATCTGCCTTTATAATAAGTGCTGCTTTACAGAGCTATCCTGATTACCCTCTTTGCCATATCACCTGAACTAGGGCTGAGCAAGTTCAGGTTAAAAGCTGCCTGATCTTTCTGAACCTTGGGCTGCTTTTTGGGGGGGTTTCAGTGCTGCATGGCATAACCTATAAAGAATTAGGGCCTGGTCAATGGGATTTTTTGGTTCATCAGGAAAAGCATTGGGCCCTTGGTCTGACCATATTCTTGTTGACTTACTTTCTAAATAACACATTATATGAGCCATTGAGTTATTTTCAAATAGTATGTAGTTCAGGGGTCAGCAAAGTTTTAGGCCTGCAGGCCACATCTGGGAATAAAAATTGTATGGCAGGCCACGAATGCTGCAAATTGGGGGTTGGTCTATGGGAGGGGGTGAGGCCTCCAGCTTGGAGTGTGGGCTCTGGGAGGGGGCCAGAAATGATGATTCAGGGTGTGGGAGGGGGCTCCGGGCTGGGGCAGAAGGGTTGAGGGCTCTGGCTGTGCGTACAGGCTCTGGGGTGGGCTGGGGATGAGGGGTTTGGGGAGCAGGAGGGTGCTCCGAGCCGGAACCGAGGTGTTCGGAGGGCAGGAAGGGGATCAGGGCTGGGGCAGGGGATTGCGGTCGGGGAGGGAGGCTCAGGAGTGCAGGTTTACCTCACGTGGCTCTCAGAAGCAGTGGCATGTCCATCCTCTGGCTCATATGTGGAGGCGTGGCCAGGCAGTTCTGCGCGCTGCTCCATCCGCAGGTACCACCCCTGCAGCTCCCAGAAGCAGCGGCATGCCCCCTATGGCTCCTATGCAGAGGTGCGGCGCTGGCCATGTGGTTCTGGACTCTGCTCCATTCTCAGGCACTGCCCCTGCAGCTCCCATTGGCTGTGCTTGGGCGGTGGCAGCGTGCGGGGAGCCCCCTGGCTGCCCTTACACATAAGAGCCGGAGGGAGACATGCTGCTGCTTCCGGGAGTTGAGTTGCAAGCCCTTGACCCAACTCCCAGGCTGGAGCGCCGGAGTGTGACAAGTCCCTGACCCCACTCCCTGGCAGGAGCTCAAGGGCCAAATTAAAAGGCCTAATAGGCTAGGTGCGGCCTGTGGGCCATAGCTGCCCAAGCCCGATTTAGTGGTTTTGTGACTGTCATAGTGAAATACTTGTCAACCCACATAGCCTGGTTCTCAGCTTCTTTACACCAGTGTAACTCTATTGATTTCAGTGGAGGTCCTCCTGATTTGCACCAGTGCGAGGAAAGAATCAGGCCCATGAACTCGATGTGTCACAACCTCAGCTAGTGTAGAGTTATGCCAGTTTACACCAGATGAAAATCCAGACCTATGTGGTTACTCAGATTTTGGACCCATCAAGGAAGATATCGCACTGGAGACTGGAAGGATTTACCAAGAAAGGAGCTGCAGCACAAGCAGTTTAATTTTTTCCTTTAAAACACTGGTGCATTCCTATTGCAATATATTCAGCGAATTAGCCAGCCTGAACCCCAAATCCGTCTCTTTACCAAACAGTGCAGTCAGCTTAAGAAGGATCACACATGCAGAGAGGGATGCACTTGTGTTTTCAGGGCTCTCATTCATTTTAGAACTACCACATTGGTGTCCTTTGCAATGGCTGCTGACCACTGCCTTCTCTTTTCAAACATTGACAAAGAATGTGCTTGAGATCAGAGGAGGCTTTTAATTTCAGTTGCCAGTATGAAGGCTGGCCATACATTCTGGTCACCACAACTCAAAATGGGCCAAATCCCTTGGCCATAAAACTAAAAGGTTTCTGAGAGAAAAATCTATAGCAAATGGACCAAATTCCGCTCTTCATTCTTGGAGTTGCAGAAGCATAATGGAGAGTAGACTCTGTCTCTGTATAACATATAGGGCAACACTATTATTTCTGTTTATGTCCAAATAATTTAAGTAATTAGTATTTTTGTGGGAAAGTACATTTTCTTACCTTTGGAGGGGAATATTTTCCTCTTTATTTCTTATGAACAAGCAGTATTTAATGATGTACACCTGTACAGCCATCAGAATTGCTCTTGTTCCTCCCTAGAAGAATTTGAGAGAGTTAAAAAACCATTAAAGACCAACCCTTGCCCCATATACTAGTGGAACCAAACTACCATGTGCTATGTGGACTTTAAGCTAATTCTAGCCAAGTCTCTGACCAAAGTTTTAACTTTCAAGTACTAGTGTCAGTAATTTATATAGCCTGTCTGAGACTTCAAAATGGCCATCATGCTACAGACAGCTCTGGAGATAAATGGAAAAAGTAAGTAGAGAAAGGGCTTATGAGCCTAAAAATAGGAAATCACTATCCAAGAAAGGGCGCAATTTTGACCCTGGATCAGGGCTGGCTCCCAGCACCAGCCTAGGAAGCATGTGCTTGGGGTGGCACATTTTAAGGGGTGGCATTCCGTCCAATCTTGGGGCAGCACATTCCAGCGGCGCCCCCCCCCTTTTTTTTTCTTGCTTGGGGTGGCAAAAAAGGTAGAGCTGGTCCTACCCTGGATATATGCCTATGCTGAGAAGCTGTCCCCCTTACTCCGTTGTGCTGGCTACAGCTATCTGTGTGGTGTGAAGCAACATGGCAAGAGAGCAGCTGCTTCTCAGCCACTATTTCTCATTCTGTGCAGTAGACAGGTGGGGGCAGAGTGTGGGTGGGAGCCTTGAGTAGCTAGCACAGAAATCTGCTCTAGATATAGGACAGGTTCAGGTTGCATCTGGCTACTTTCTCCCTGTCCCCAACAGCCTCCTAGAGCACCAGAGGGACCAGATTCTCTGAAGTGCAATCTGATTCCTGATCTACTTTTAGAGTAGCACAAATAGCTCCTTACCTAGGAGTTGCTGCAAAATGGTTTGAGCATTGGCTTGCTAAACCCAGGGTTGTGAGCTCAATCGTTGAGGGGGCCATTTAGGGATATGGGGCAAAAAAAAAATCTATCAGTAGACAATACTTGATCCTGCTAGTGTAGGCAAGGGACTGGACTCGATGTCCTTAAAGGTCTTTCCAGTTCTATGAGATAGGTATATCTCCATACATATTTATATTTTAACAGACCCTTCAAGATTAGAACGCTTCGGCTGGACTTGCTAAAAGAATTTCAGTGAGGTTAAATGGAATTGCTAGAAAGCATTGCTACATAAATGGTGAATTTTGGACATTCACAACGTTAATTGCTTACTGCAGACATCTTGCTTTTCTTTTAAGGCCTTGACCCAGCAAAGCACTTAGCATGTGTGTAACTTTAAGTACATTAGTAATTACATTGAAGTTACATTGGGACTGCCCCTGTTTTGAAACTTAGGTACATCACGTTTGTTCCTTATGTGGATCTAGAAACATATTGAGGCTTCCCTTATGGGACATATTTTGAATTGCCCTTAGAGAAGCCTGCATATGATTTGAAGTCCTCTACAGTGCATTTTATGGAGAAAAACAACAAAAATAGTGGACAGCTATTTAAAGGATGAATAAAAGTTTAAATGAATTCGGAAATACAGACCTCAGGATTGACTCTATGGACTAGGGAATGACAGAAATCATGAGAAAAACTAGAGAGTGGACTGGATGAGGAAATCTGAAGGGACTGAATTGAAAAAAACAAGTTTTATAAATAGAAGAAGGTAAATGAACAGAGGGATCTGAACACCAGCAAAACAGAGCTGGTAAATCTGTGCAAAATAACAATACATACAAAAGAAGAGCAATAGTAATCATATCTGGACAGTTATTACAGAAAAAAACAACACCTCAAAGGAGCAAGACAAAAGAAACAGGAAGGAAAATCCCACTGCTAGATAGGGGAGTAAACTGAAGAGTTCTCTAAATGGTTAGATTCCTGTGTGCAGTTTTACTGCCTAGAGGAAGAACAGAGCACTTCATTACAAATCATACTGGAAATCTCTAAATTAAAGAGGCTGCCAAAGGCATGAAAGGGGAAAATTGCAGAAATTTTCAAACTCTATTTCAGCCCATTACTTCTAGTATTATTATAAATAAATCCTCTCTCTTTTTGGTATTTATAGCCTTTAGATATTTGCAGACTGCTTTGTCCCCCCTCACTCATTGCTTAGCCATGCAATATATTCAACTCTTGTAATCTTTCCGCAGAAATCCTTCTCTCTAGACCCATAATTATCACCTCTGAACCCATTCTAATTTGTCCATATTTCTGGTATTTAGATGCCTGGAATAGAGCACAGTGTTCAGGTGTGATCACGCAGAATTAGAGTTGGGTAAAATTAGAGTACATTTGCAAATCCCAGCAGTTCACTCTGTGATACTGAAAATACATGGTCAGTCATTACATATCAGATTTACCTTTTCTGCCTCCAAAGCATAGGATAGGTCAGAATATGGAGTGTGGAACTTGAAACATGATTTTTTCCATTCATAGCTGAAGACATGGACTGTGTTTCCAAATAACATCTTTCGGAGCCCCTTAAGATGAGAGGAATAAAGATAGAATGGGTCCAATTCTCATTTACACCACTTTGGTGGAGGAGAGGCGTGACTAGCTGCCTGAGTACATACCCAAAGAGCCAGGTGGGATTGTATTGTGGGGGAGGGCTGCCACCAATGACACTCTGCTATTTTTAGGTGCAAGCTCGACCAGAACTAGTATGGGTACATGTATGCAAGCTGGGAATGGCACCTACTAGCTCAAATATAGATGTACCCTTCTGTGAGAATCAGGCCCTGTGACGTGAAAGGAAAGGAAACATTTTTGTTGGTCATGATGACTTATTTCAGGTCTCAATTACAATAAAATATAGCTGTAGGCTGAATTATTAATGTTAGGTTCTAGCACCTAGTTTAAAGAGATCCACTTTTGCAGATTTGCTTTTGCTCTTTTGTGTAATTTTAGTGAGGTAACTAGAGAGGAGGATAAACACTGCCAAATTAAGTGTAAAAATGTAATAAGAAAAGCCAAAATGGAGTTTGAAGAACAGCTAGCCAAAAACTCAAAAGGCAATAAGAAAATGTGTTTTAAATACAGCAGAAGCAGGAAGCCTGCTAAACTACCAGTGGGGCCCCTGGTTGATAGAGATACAAAAGGAGCACTTAAGGACGATAAAGTCATTGCATAGAAACTAAATGAATTCTTTGCTTCAGTCTTCACGGCTGAGGATGTTAGGGAGATTCCCAAACCTGAGCCATCTTTTGTAGGTGACAAATCTGAGGAATTGTCACAGATTGAAGTGTCACTAGAGGAGGTTTTGGAACTAATTGATAAACTTAACTGTAACAAGTCACCAGGACCAGACGGCATTCACCCAAGAGTTCTGAAAGAACTCAAATGTTAATAGTTCCGCAATTTCACTAGGGTTTGTAACTGTCCTCTAAGTCGGCTTCTGTACCCAATGACTGGAAGATAGTTAATGTAATACCAATATTTAAAAAGGGCTCTAGAGGTAATCCCGGCCATTACAGAGTGGTAAGTCTAACATCCATACCAGGCATATTAGTTGAAACAATAGCAAAAAATAAAATTGTCAGGCACATAGAAGAACATAAATTGTTGGGCAAAAGTCAACATGGTTTCTGTAAAGGGAAATCATGTCTTACTAATCTATTAGAGTTCTTTGAAGAGGTCAAAAAACATGTGGACAAGGGGGATCCAGTGGACGTAGTGTACTTAGATTTCCAGAAAGCCTTTGATGAGGTCTCTCACCAAAGGCTCTTACGTAAATTAAGTTGCCATGGAATAAGAGGGAAGATCCTTTCATGGACTGAGAACCCGTTAAAAGACAGAGATCAAAGGGTAGGAATAAATGGTAAATTTTCAGAATGGAGAGGGGTAACTAGTGGTGTTCCCCAAGGGTCAGTCCTAGGACCAATCCTATTCAACTTATTCATAAATGATCTGGAGAAAGATGTAAACAGTGAGGTGGCAAAGTCTGCAGATGATACTAAATGGCTCAAAATAGCAAAGACCAAAGCAGACTGCAAAGAACGTCAAAAAGATCTCACGAAACTAAATGATTGGGCAACAAAATGGCAAATGAAATTTAATGTGGATAAATGTAAAGTAATGCAGATTGGAAAAAATAACCCCAACTATACATACAATATGATGGGGGCTAATTTAGCTACAACTAATCAGGAAAAGGATCTTGGAGTCATCGTGGATAGTTCTCTGAAGACGTCCATGCAATGCGCAGCGGCAGTCAAGAAAGCAAACAGAATGTTAGGAATCATTAAAAAAGGTATAGAGAATAAGAGGGTTAATATCTTATTTCCCTCATACAAATCTGTGGTGCATCCACATCTTGAATACTGCGTACAAATGTGGTCTCCTCATCTCAAAAAGGATATACTGGCATTAGAAAAGGTTCAGAAAAGGGCAACTAAAATGATTAGGGGTTTGGAATGGGTCCCATATAGGGAGAGATTAAAGAGGCTAGGACTTTTTAGCCTGGAAAAGAGAAGACTAAGGGGGGGATATGATAGAGGTATATAAAATTATGAGTGGCATGGAGAAAGTGAATAAGGAAAAGTTATTTACTTGTTCCCATAATAGAAGAACTAGGGGCCACCCAATGAAATTAGTGGGCAGCAGGTTTAAAACAAATAAAAGGAAGTTCTTCTTCACACAGCTCACAGTCAACCTGTGGAACTCCTTGCCTGAGGAGGTTGTGAAGGCTAGGACTATAACAGGGTTTAAAAAGAATTGGATAAATTCATGGAGGTTAAGTCCATTAATGGCTATTATCCAGGCTGGGTAAGGAATGGTGTCCCTAGCCTCTGTTTGTCAGAGGAGGGTGAGGGCAGGAGAGAGATCACTTGATCATTACCTGTTAGGTTCACTCACTCCGGGACACCTGGCATTGGCCACTATCGGTAGACAGGATACTGGGCTAGATGGACCTTTGGTCCGACCCACTACAGCCTTTCTTATGTTCTTATGTAATTCCAGGTATGAAATTCTGTACCCACTGAAGTCAGTGGTAAAACTCCCACTGAACTGAATAGGGCCACGGACTAAGTCGTTCACGGACATGAGTCGTTGCAGGACTTGACCCTTACTCTCTATTTTGTGTAGGCATCAAAGACTAATTCTGCAAGTTCCCCATCTGCAAAAATCCCACTGAAGCCAACGGAGAGTCTGCATATGAGGGACTGGCAGGATCATGCCCCAAAATATTTAGTGAGTTAAAAAACTAGCTTTTTGGATAAGGGAAAATTGTTAACCTAATCTCCTGAATTTATGACCAGTGTTCTGACACCTAGGCTAGTGGTTCTTAAAGTATGGAGTGCCCCGCCAGGGGAACATGGAGGAACATTTGGGGGGCACATGGGGCTGGACCCAGCCCCCACGGGGAGCAGGGAGGGAGTTCCATGCTTGCATCCCCGCTCCATCCCCAAACCAGTTCTGCCTCCAATCCTGTTCAGCCTCCAGTCCTGTTCCACCTGCAGGGCCAGCTCCTCCCTTACTCCCTCTCTGCCTGCATGTGAGCTCCGACTCCAGCCACAGCCCCACTCTTACCCCTGCTGTACCCCCAGACTAGCTCTGAGCCCAGAACAGCTCCACTGCGCTTCCTGCTTGGGCCCCAGCCTGGCTCTGCCTCCCATCCCCAGTTCTGCCCCCAACTCCACCTTCAGCTCAAGCTCTGCTGCTGAGGAAGCTTTGACTGTGCAATAATGGAGGTGTATGTGTGTGTAGACAAATTCTGTTGCTGGTGCTGGGGGAGGGCATGACTGAAAAAGTTTGAGCACCACTGCACTAGGCAACAAAAATACCAAATAGCAAAGAAACATTATCCTTTATTATTTGTCATAGTACCTAATAAACATTGTATTATATCAATTTCGTGGCTTGTACAGCAACTGTGTTCTTTAAAAATATCATAAATAAATAATTAAAATTATATTCTTCTTTTTTCAATACCAACAACTGAACCCTTGAATCCAATAATAATCTAAGCCTCATATAACACCAGATAAGGTTCCCTGGTCTCTCTTTATTTGGTGAGGTTAAATTACAGCCCATGCTTAATTGACAAGATATGCTTACCATTGCCATTTCTAGGGAGATAGGCAGGCCACCCAGGTTTGAAGACACTGTAAGAGGTTTGGGGATTGAGAAAGGGATATTGGATAGAAACTGTCCCTGCTTTTTGGAACTTCTAAACTGAGATGCTCCTGTTCCATCCTTCTCATTATCAGATTTGTGATTGTGTTGGTATTTCTAAAGAGAGAAATGAATAGGACTTGTATATTCTTTCATCTGCAGCAGTTAGAAGCTAGCTTATTCCTATGCTTTGTCCAACTAAGTTATTCCCCCACCCCACCGCCTTTTTTTCATAACAACACGGACATGATGAAGTTAAAATTATTTAAAAAAAAAGGGGTAAAAGATTAAGAATACATATTCTTTGTCATACAATTCCAGATAGTTAAAAGGAAAGTATAAAATGATCAGTACACTGATAGTCTAGGTTTGAAATAATTCAACACTATATTTAAAAATACGGACTGACAAGTAATTGTGCCACACTGCTCAAATGGTGCAATTTTTGTATTAATTGTATAGTTATCTTTTAAAGGCTGTTTCAAGCCACATCATTCCTAAAATTTTCTGTTCATTGCATTGTAGTAACTAACACACATACAAAATCCCTTTCATGACTCAAATTCCCAACAAGGTTTTACCCACAAAAGTTTATGCTCAAATAAATTAGTTAGTCTTTACAGTGCCACTGGACTCCTTGTTGTTTTTGTGGATTCAGACTAACATGGCTGCCCCTCTGATACTCATCAAGGTAGGGCATTTCTATTTTTGGGATTGGGAAAGGAATAAAACAAATACTTTTTACTTACTATTTGGCTTTTCTTTACCTCTTCCTGCAATACTTCAGTATAACTTAACTTTGAATCTATCCGTCTTTTGACTTGCTGCACTTTTGGGCTGATGTCCATAGTTTGCCAGTGTAATGAAAGCACTTACAGGAGAAGTTACCCAGTGACAGCTGAACCTTGGAGAAGAGAACTACCTTCCTAGCTGTCTGGATTACCAGAGAACAGGAGAAGATCTCATTCTTATCCAGTGAATAAATCATCTGAGTCATAGGCAATTACTGAAAGAGAAGCTTTACTGCAAACAAAGAGACAAAGCTGTCATATAGGCACTCTGAATGTTTTTTCAACTCTCCCACCCTCAAAATATTATTTATCTAATATGTATTTCTATTTTGTCTTCCTTCTGCTTTATAAACTTAGTTTCAAATAGGATTTCTAAAGAGTTTAAATCATTTCATTGTTCCCTATTAGGACATGAACAATAATGAAGATAATAATTAAAAAATTCCAGAACTATTTCTGCTTAGAACAAATTTGTTCAGAAAGCCATTTAAGAACAGACTTCAATAAAGGTGATGCTTCTAATTTCAAGTCAGTTTATTTTAAACATGCATGATATTGAAAGTCCTATATTGGTTATATCCATAAATGATCATATTATCCTAAATACTAATGAGGGTGAAAGAGTTATATGTACATATTGTGACGGAGTCAGACCAGAAGGATATAGGAGAGTGCTGGAAGGCAGGTATATTAGTCTCAGGATGTGCAGGTCCTTGTTCCCTGGATAGCCAAACAAAGGCTACTCCAGGCCAATCAAGACACCTGGGGCCAATTAAGAACCTTCTAGAAAGGAGTAGAAACAGCTAGCCTAATTGGGACACCTGAAGCCAATCAGGGACTGGCTGAAACCAGATAAAAACCTCCCAGTTAGTCGTGTGGGTGTCAGGAGCTGTGGAAGGAAGTTATGCTGTTGGTGAGACTGAGTGTAGGACAACATATCATACTGAAGGAAGGAAGCCCTGAGGTAAGGGTGAAGTGGAGTTTGAAGAAGCAGGGACTGCTGTGGGGAAGTAGCCCAGGGAATTGTATCGTGTTTTGTGCCTAAAAGGTCAGCCATCTTAGCTGATACTATTAGGGTCCCTGGGCTGGAGTCCGGAGTAGAGGGCGGGCCCGGGCTCCCCCCTTTTTTCCATCTTCCATACTGGCCTGTGATGAAGGCAACTC
>ML677363.1:19966330-19987293 GCA_007922305.1 Dermatemys mawii
CAGGAAGCGCAGGACCCACAAGTACAGACTTGGAGCTTTGTCACAACATTTATTGTTTTAAATGGCTTAATATGCAATTTACTTGTCTGACTCACATTTTATGTTTTTTATTCTAATGACTATAATACAAAAATATATAATCTCTGACTAAACTTTGACAACTTCTAATTTAAGGGTTTTGGTAATGGTTCCAAATACATACATTTTGTATTTCTGAACACTGTGTCTTCTTTCCTGTGTTTTAAAATTGACCAAGAAACTCTTGACTTTTAGACTAAAAAGTTCATTATCCTAGATTCTTCTATTACTTTGAACCTGATTATGAAATTTTCTCTTTTGAAATATATGAAGGCTTCCTTCTCAAAGGAAAAATGTGTAAGAAGAAATCTCGAAAACAGGCTTTCTTACAGTTTGATTATTATTTTCTTAATAAAATACTAGCATCTAATGTGCTGCATGTTACATGATTAATCTCTTAAATGTGATTGCCTAATGAAGCAATCACAAAAAAAGGGCAGAGAAATATAAAAATGTTACCTTGAGAAAAACAGTTGCCTAGTGAATTGTATTATTGATTTCCAACCTGCAAGTGAAAATAAAACTTAGCTGAAAAAAATAAACGCAGTATTTACCTAATACAATTTTCTTTGACCACTGGGAAAAAAAAGCTTAAAACCAAGGAATCATACTATCAGATCCTGATTAAACTTTTATTAGAGTTGGACATAGTCTGTTTTTTTCTGCTCACTGTATATATAGAATGAATGTTTAATCCATGACACAGATTTATACAAAAACAAATTGCAATTACACACCTGTTTCAGAGAAATCTGAATAATTAACTTGATGGCACCAGGCTTGAGAGAGTGTAATCAAAGTGATTATTTTCATATAGAACTGCAGGGAGCCTACCTAAGGACCAAATCTTGATTCTATTCAAGTTGATGGCTAAATGCCCATTATCTACAAAGGGACCACGATTTGGACCTTAATGAATCCTTGGTGCTGGAATAAGTTTCCTGAGGAACACATTTACTAAACAGATATCTATAAACTCTGACACATTGAACACAGTGATGTTACTATGGGAGATAAGCTAGTAAAAAAGGTGAAATTTAAGCTGAAGACTGGCACCTTGTCTTTGACTTCCCCCCACTTGTCAGAGTTAAGAGTTGACTGTTGAAAGAGCAATGGTCAGATATGTAGTCTGCACACTGAGCTGTGGGAAATACTTTGGTTTCATGTTGCAGGGGGTCATGGAAATATTTTTCCCTCTTTTCTATTTCAGTTTGTGAAAACTCAAGAACAAACCTAAGAAAAAAATTCATTTAAATGAGTTTTTGCCTGACTTCAGGTCAAAACTAGGAGTCAATACATCAGAGCACTGATTTGAATTTCCCCAGGAGATGTATGAATTCAGGGCTTTGTTCCAGGCTTATCCCAAGAGCAAACCACATTAAATTAACAAGTTTTCTTCCTGAAAAGCAGAAACAAGCATATGTGTAGTTTCACCTGGAACACCAAGAAGAGAGTGTCTCTACCTCTGATAACCGTAGGCTTCTCCCACAAGAATTATTTGTTATGGAACTTTTTACTTTTGGTCAGACTTCTGAGAATAGTAGAATAGAACTTTTGAGAGTAGTAGAAACCCCAGCCACATCCCCCTACTGTGGAATATTCCTAATGCAGAACAGTCTCTAGCATAGGTGTGTGTCTGGGGGGTCATGAGGGCACGTGGCCAGACTGCAACTCCTTGAAGCTGCTCTACGTTTTACTGGGGGCTACTCTCACATATATAGAAGGAGCAAATGTAACTTAAAGTTATCTATGTGCCCTCCACCACAACTTGCCCTTGTCTACACCAACTGCAAAATCGTGTCAGGATTGCATGTATTAGGTTGACCCTTCAAGGTCTTGTTCCATCATGACTAGATTTTGTGGTGAAAACAAGCCCTAATTAGACTCTGTCTGGGAGAGTAACTCTAAAACTGACCCAGGGATCAGGAGAGTTTTTCTTTCAGATCCATTGCTCCTGTCTGCCTCAGGTTTCCCCGCACCTCTCTCCTACAGAGATGCCCCACAGTTTGATGCTACAAAATAGGCCTCATGATTTTGCTGTGTTTTGGGCACTCTGTGGTTGGCAGAGGGCCATGCGATTTAGCTTTGTGAAAGCCAGGCAGCAGCATCTAGAGCCAAAACCCTGACACTGACTAGTGCACACCCTTTCTCCTTAACTTTCCAAGTCTGCTCTGCATAATAAAAAATGAATAATTAATCAAAGAAGGTGAATAAATTACTTTAGCTTAAGGCATCAATAATAAGATATGTGTAAATCTCAGCTGTTGACAGCATAAATCCTTCCAGGTGGTAGTTTGGCATTTCCTGTGCCCATAGCTGATTTTTCTTGTACAAATTAATAGTGACTTCCCAGTTTTTCAGTTCTGAGATATCCAGTGTGCCCAGTCCCATGAGGTGTATGTATTTGCAGAATTCCTATTGAACTCAGTGGGAGCCCCAACTACAATGGGCTTGTAAAACTGGGTCCAATATGAGCAATTACCTAACAGGCCAAAAACCCATGGGTCAGTAATCATAGGAAGGTTTAGATGTAGAGAGAGGCCACTGAAAGGGTGGGAATGGCCAGCCCTTAGAGCTAGTGAAAGGCACAAGAGCCATACACGGGTAGCTCTCATTTGCTGTTGATTCCAAGGGGCCTGTGAAGCAGACCCATAGTCATTCAACAATGGGAATAGGATTCCCCTACTTTGTGTCTTCTGTCTTTGTACAGTGCCTAACACAAGCAGGTCCTGATCCTGATAGGGGCTTCTAATTGGTACTGCAATACAAATAATAATTTATAATAATCCCTGCCAGCCCCTGCAGAATGATTTGGGAGCACCATGGTGAGGAGAGCCTTGCAAAGTTCTTAACCCTTTCCTGTGGGGTTTGGTCAGGAAGAGAAAATCTAAGCTCATATCAGGTAAAGGAACAGAACTATCTTTTATCCTAATGCCTCCCTCTTAATGGTTGTGAACCTTTTAATATGTGTGTGCTCTATAATCTGCACTATAGACCCTGGTCTTAATAAATAAATAAACGAAAAATGGGTCCGCACTAGACTGACTTTACCACTTCTAGGATGCGTTATAGGCCATTTTATTTGTGTTATTGTTTTATTCAGTGTTTAAATGACCAATATATCAAAATGATGTAAAGGAGATGTTGGTATGAAGAGGTTGACATTTAATCAACAGTTTCTACAACAAAAATTTCTTAGTATTTTGTTTCTATATATGGCCCCTCTTACAGTTACTCTTCGTTTGTAAGATAACTTTCATCAAAGAACCATAACAGTCAAATATAATGGCTTCTTACAAGCACTACAATGACTATAGTACTTTGATGCTCTACAGCATTCCACCATATTCCACCACACCCTTGTCTGAGAGGACTTGCTCAGTGGATACAGGCATTTTTTAGACATCATAATGCACACACTGTCCGTCATGAGACATTGCAGAAGACTATTTTTAACAAAAGTTTTAGTAGAGTTATTGAAGTAGAAGCTTTACCAGCACCTGAAAGCTGATTCCTTTTGAAAAAAGTTAGGTTCTGAAGAGTTAGCAGTTGTTACTGAACTTTCTCCATTACACCATTTAAAGTGCTATTGAGTACATCATATCCACTTTGAAACATTAGGTAAAACATCAGAGGTTTTGTTGTGAAGTTGAGCATAGTCCATTAGCCTTGGTGTTTTTAATAAAGAATAACTTTATCACTTCACTAAATGTGCTTAATAGTTATCTCTTCCTTATAAAAGGGCAGTAGAGATGTCCCCAGCAAAGTTCAGAACATGTTTTGCTCCACTCAAATGGATGGTTAGTAACATTTACTTGATACTGGTAGTTATGACATATTCAGACACATGGAAAGGAATGGGAGAGCTCACCTATGTGTAGTATCACCACCGTTAAGGCCAAATTCTGATCCTCTGGGCAAAGCCCAAGTATGGAAAAACCTATGGAGACCATGGACTCTTTTACCTCAACCCAGTATCCAGCCACTCCTTGCTTACTACCAGAGCCATTGTGCACCTTCACTCAAGGATTTTAGGCTAGTGGATTCATGTAGTTTGTGGGCTTGCCACCCATACTTTAGAGAAAGTTCAGGTTTGAAGTAGTGCTTTGAGACACACAGGGCTCATGAAATGTCCCTGTTCTGCTTATCCAGGGCTCCCTCCTCACCCCCATTGTTAGAACCTGCAGGCCTGAAACCTGGAGTTATAGGGATTCTGGGCCACTGACACTTCCACATTACCTCAGGAGAGTTAGGGCAGGCTCCTACCGGAGGACCCTGGAGGCTGGGCTTGGCAGGAAGTACCACCCAGCAGGACCTGAGTGGGGCCCCTGACAGCCTCCTTTTTGGCCCATACCAGTTCTTAAACCAGGAAGTCAAACAGGGGAGCTATCTGAGCAACCACACAGACTGCCTTACCAGTCTCTGCTCCACACAGTGCTTGTGATGTTCTGGCTTCTGCCCCTGGCTGACCTCAACTTTGCTATTCAATCGCTGTCTGTAACCTGGTGCCCGACCCCAATTTCTTGGTAACCTGATCCTACCTGCCTCCTGTTACCTGACTCTCACTTCACTCTCTGGCCTGTCTTGGTGTATGTCTATGCAGCAGACAAAAACCTGTGGCTGGCCCAGGCCAGCTGACTCGGGTTCATGGGGCTCAGGCTGTGGGGCTGCTTCATTCTGTGCAGACTTCTGGGGTCACGCTGGAACCCAAGCTCTGGGACCTTTCCACCTCAGGCTCCAGCCTGACCCCAGACAGCTACACAGCAATGAAACAGGCCCGCAGCCTGAGCCCCATGAGCCTCAGTTGGCTGGCATGGGCCAGGCACGGGTGTCTAGCTGCTGTGTAGATGTACTCTTGCACTCTGACTCACTGGTAACCTGACTGTGCCTGCCTCCTGATGTCTGACTCTGAATTTGCCCTCTGGCTTGTCTTGGACTCTGACCTCTTGGTACCCAAGTGCTGCTCTGACACGAGCTGAACTTCCTTATATTAGTAAGGTGGCAGCTTTTGGGCTTTGTTTTGAACATGTTGTGAACGGCACCTGCTCCCACAGCTCTATGTTTCAGCTGAGAATGGCACATGTTGTTCTTCAGGCAGAACCTGGAAACTCTAGGAGTGAAAAAATTCTGAAGAAATCGTTTACCCAAACAAAAATATGAACAGGAATTATATTTCAGAAGAGATGTGTGCGTTTCTGGGTGGGTGTGAGAAAGAGTATATTTAAAGTGTTTTTACATTTTGGGCCAGATTTTGTCCTCATTTACACTGGAGTAAATCCAGAGTAATTCCATTGAAATCAGTGGAGTTATTCTAGATATAGATGACTGTAGTTGAGCAAGATTTAGACCAGTATTTGTATAATTTTTTAAAAATGTTGTCACATTAAAATAAAATGTATCAGAAACATTTTATAGGAGTAATGATATATATTGTACATCACTACAGAGCCGAGGTATGTGGGGATTTTGCATAATTGTTGCCCCGCCAGTATATGTTATTTAGAGAATTTCAGGGACAACATGTTTCTTTGTTCTAAAAAAATCCCTATCCTGCTATACATTTTTCAGTTTGCCTGCCTTGAATTGTTTGAAAACTAATGTTAGCACTAAAGTAATACATTTCATCTGTAGGTAGTTCTTAAAGTGCTTTACAAAAAACCTGTGTCATTGTCCCCATCTTCAAGACGGAGAGGTTATATGACCTATCCAAGGACGCTTACTGAGCCACTGGCAGGTCTTCTGGCTCCAGGCCTAGTGTTCCAAAGGTGGCATTGTCCAATGGGTAGAAGGAAAAAAATATTTAACTGTAGCAGGCTAATGAAAGTCATTGCATTTTTGTGTACCAGTCACTTTCTTAAATTGGGTGCCTAAAAAACAGTTCAGGTCCAGTCACAAAATCATTGAAACTCAGATGGAAGAGATCTGTTAGGGCATTTTGTCCATGGTATGTGTTAATTCTGAATACATTTGTTTCAATATGAAGCTTCCATCATACAAATTTTGCAGCTAAGAAGCTGTAGAATTAACTCCCAGGCAGGTGGATTATTAGGGGTAATAAATAAACCCTGGCTAGTGAAGTCAGAACTACTTTCACATTAACAGATGCCAGGAGCAATGAATTAGTGTTTAAAGGGTTTTTCATAATGTCTGCAGCAGTAAATTGTAAAGAGGAATCTGTTTTCTCTACCTTGCACCATCTGTTATTTATAACAATCAGTAATAGCTAAGTTGTTCCTGTTAGTTACAGGAGCAAAGTAGTTTTATTTTTAATTGTTTCTTCCCTCATGTGGTAGGTATTTTATATGAGAATAAGAACTGTAATCACTTGGAAGAGAAATGGAAAGTTAGGACTTTTCCTTGTATCATGATACTTGGAATAAATCACCTTTCTTTATATAGGGAAACAAGTTATAAATAACTCGGTGGGTAACCTTTCATTAAAAGTGTGCTTCTGGTACTAGAAAACATGTCATTCAGGATTAATCCATATGGTTTTATAATTCCTGGTTAGCCCTTCTTTGCCCAGTGTATTTACTAGACTATATTCTCCCAGTTGTTCTTATGCAGAACACCTCATTGATTTCAGTGGGGAGTTTAGATTAAAAATTGACAGCACAAGCCAGTCTAGTGTTTAAACATGCTATGTGCAACAGTTGTTGGTATGTTTTAGATCTCATCTTTTCCATAAGTGACTCTTCATTGCTGGCCTTCAATTTCTGGGCTTTCTCCTTGTCTGCAGGGGTGAGAGACATAGAATTTAGGCACAGATCTAGTGTCTAGTGTCTAGAAAAGGGGCTGAGTCAAGAGTACAAATCTTCAATAGGTGGGATAATCTTTCAATCCACCTGAAGGGGCTGGTTGGCTGAGACCCTAACTGGGAAGCTTAGTACTGGTCAGTTCTAATGTAGATGGTAGGGAGAGAAAATAGGTTTTGCATTGTTTCTGTTATAGTTAGGGTATATCTACCCAGCGAAAGTTGAGTGTATGGGCTCGTCTACCTGAGCAAGCTTAAATCCAGCTAGTGCAGGTAATAGCAGCCAAGTCAGCAAAGTGAAAACTTCAAAGCTAACAAGCTCTGAAGCCGAGAACATACCTAGGGTCCATGCTGAGCTTGTATTACTAATGCTGAAGCCTGAACTAGCTCAGGTGGGCTAGCCCATGCACAGCTTTTGCTGTGTTCACATACCCTTAGTCAGACAAAGGATCCTTTTGTGCTTGACCCTTTCAGAGGTGCAGAAGGGGGAAGTGGACTCCCTGTCCCCATTTTGCAACCCCATGGAAGAGCTAAGGATTGTCAGTACCATGGTAGGTATGGTACCTGTGAAATATGTGTGGGTTTAAGTTGTCTGCTGTCTTCCTCTTAATGTTGTTTACCAGCACCACTGAGAACAAATGGATTTTAAAAAAATTGAGCTTCTGCATTAACTAATTAAAAAAATCACCCACTGTTCAAACTCTTGTAATGAAAAAATCTTTTGTCTGCTTAACCTGGCTCTCTTTAATTTTTTTAAGTGGGGGCAGCGGACAACACATGAGGAAACAGGACGTAGAAAGGAAACTTTTTTCTGAGCAATTTAGGAGGGATGGAGGCATATAATAGATTAGATTATAGGACAGTCTCTCTTTTATGGACTCAATAGTGCAAGGTACTCAGCTAGCCTGAATACTCAACTCCAACTGGACCCTAAAATATGGAGCATTTGTACTAGTTTGGATATGTATTCTTAGATTCTCCCCCTCTTCTGTTTGGAATAACAACCCCTCCCCCCGCCAGCATGTTTTTGAACATTATTCATGGTCATTGTACTTGAGAGAGAGAGAATTCATCACCTTATTTTGCAGGTATGGACCCTACATTTGTTACTTAGCTACAACAGTACATTCTGTTTCCTTTCATTTGGTGTTTGCCGCTTTATGGTGCAGTCACCACCCTTCATTTGTTGGCCTGAGTGGAATTCTTACTCATTCCAGTACTCCACTACCTTTATAGATATAGGCAAATGCTGTATTGCTGGTGGAAATGTTTGCCTATATTTTTATTTCTTCCTCCTTTATTAAAGTACATAGGCCCCAGATCACCGTTATACTTTATTTCTCTCATAATCCCATTGAAACAAATGGGACTACTGTCATGATAAGGTACTACGCAATGGGAATAAGGCTATCTTGATCTAGTCCTAATGAGGACCATGCATACTATGCCTTTATTGTATTTACTGTGTTGACATTTATTTTAGATCTCTTCTTGATTTTAATGTCTTTCAAATTAATCATGTAAAACCAGATATATTTGGTCATTGGTGAAAGTGGCTGAGATTAACCTTTTTGCTTAAAATGTTATTAAAAATCAACATCAGGCTAGTACATGAGATCAGCTGCTCCAGTAGTTGTTGTCTCTGACTCTTTAGATTTTGAAAAAGGAAATTCAAATCCAGCAAGCCGTATTAGCAAAACATTCAGGAAGTGCACCAAGGAGCAAACCAGGATGATCCAGAATGAATCCTGAAATTGTTCGTTGCGAGTTTTAAAGATGAAACTTCCCTCCTTGTAATTTGCAATTTTCTCAGAGAGGTGGTGAATTTTCACTTCTGAAGAAAATAGTATCATGATGAGACAACTGCAAGAACCTGAAAGAGAACAAAACCCATCAATGCTCTGAGAATTTCCTAACAACAAATCTTTATGAGCGACATAAAAATAACCAAAAAGTAAAATGCCATTTTCATTACATTTCAATATATATTTTATTGTCACTTAACTAACTCCTTCTCAGGGGTTTCTTTTTCAGGACCTGATCCAATGGTCATTGAAGTCAATGGGATTCTTTCCATCGACTCCAGTCAGTTTTGGATTAGGACCTAAACAGCCAAGCTAATATAAGTTTCATGTCTAGTATAAGGCCTCAGTCCAGCAAAGCACATATGCAAGTGCTTAACTTGACTATTAAGCATATTAATAGTCCAATTGATGTTAATGGGACTGCCCAGGTGCTTAAAAGTAAGTATGTACTTAAATACTTGGCTGATCATGATCTTACTGAGCAACATCCCTTAGCACAATTGCATCTTTTTCTCTCCAGCTTAACTAATAGTAAAAATTTACTCTAGAGTCTAATATGCCTCATTCTTTTTACTGCAAGTGGCAGTAGATTTCTTGCCCCTAATGGGCTTCTTCAAATAGCTTGCTTGCCAGCTGCAACCCTTACAAAGTGTGAAATGTTGGCAATGAATCTGCCCCTTGCAAAGAAAGGCTCTGGGCCTGGTTTTGATCGCACGCTGATGCCAGTCAGGAGTAATCCCAGTGAAGTCAGTGGTGGTGAGATAAGTATCAGGCCTGTGGTTCTTGCTAATAAAATATTAACACAGAGCCCTTTTCTCCCCACAGTTACACCAGTGAAATTCCACTGACTTCAGTGGAGTTCTGTGACTTCTTACATCAAAGGAACAAATGGGAGAATCAAGCCCAAGGATTCCCAGGTGGGTTCCCCAACAAATAATAAAAAAAAAAATCCAACAGTTTTTTTGGTGTCAGAATTTGCCGATTCATCAAAAACAAAACATTCTGTGGAGATGGTTGAAGTTTGACAAATGGACCTTTACTTGCCAGGCAAGTTTTGAAACTCTACCTAGAATCCAGCCAGTTTGCCTGCCTGCCTCTTTGGGACCTGTCTGGGAAGGCGCTGGGGAACCCAGGCTTCCAAGGTCTGTGGCTGCAGACTGCTTCCTCCTCTGTTATGGAGAATTTTGGAGTTTGTTCTGAATCAGAACGGAATCAAATTTTAAAATAGCACAGTCCTCCAAAATGGAAGACCTTTCCCCACCCAGCTATAGTTTGCAGGTTCAGATGCAATGCAGCTACAGTTCTCAGTACAGTATCATGTTTTATTAAATAGATCACTCATCTTAAGTCATTAAATATGAATAAGTGACTAATTTAAATGCAGAACTATACTAAAGTACTTACATGAAATGAAGCTCCAAAGATATAACCCTACTGGACCATGGAGAGTTTCATAGGGATTGCCAAATGCATTGTACATGAAGAAACCTGTTGCCACCAGATCAAAGACTATCAGTACTGTACAGAAGAGAATGACATTTACATGGATACTTGCAGGGATAATTTTGAGCAAATCTGGAAAAACTAAAAACAAAATAGAACAAAGAATTACTACAAACAGACAAAATTATTATTTTAAAAATCTGAGCAGGGATTTTGTGCTGCTCTGTGCTAATTGTTTTAAATTGTGCTCCTCAGAACTCAATGAAAGAGGAAAATGAAGTCATCACATTTAATTATAAACAGATTTGCAAGGATGGTTAAAGAGAAGCACCTTGTGGAATTCAGGAGTGCAAATTGGCCAAAAGAGAGAGACTACCTTTACGGGAAACCTCATCTCACCTTCTTGATCACATCTAACTATGTGTATTAATAATTACTGCCCTTTCTGTGCCCAGAGAGTAACTCAAAACCTTACCTTGTGATGTCCAAGCTTTTAAGAGCATTCTGTCTGAGCCAGCCTTATTTGTGTTGAGCTTTTAAAGAAGGTAAATTCCACATATTTGAACTTTTAAATGCTAAAAATATTCCCTGAATCAGTATACTGAATGTTCACTCTCTTCTCCCAAATGATATTAGAACTAAAGCACTTCAACATCTGTAAGTATTCCTTCAGTTACACAGTGCCTAAGGACAAAATAAAATGCAGACTAGAGTACAACATGCAACGCCTTGGATGTCTCCGGGCCGAATTCACTACTGATGTAAATAGGGGTGCAAATTATATGTTGGGCATAAGTTGGTCAAGAAACAGATCCTGCTGCATGTGAGTTTCAAAGTAATGTAATGGCATCCATTTTGGCATAAAGTTTTTAATGTCCATTAAGTTAGCTTGTCATAAAACTGGAAGAATGCAGTGGCAAATCAGATCCAATTTGCATAGGTCTAAATACTGACACAAGGTGCAAGAGAGTGGAAAACCAGGTTCAACTGTGGTGATAGAGTGTAACTTGCACACCAAGTTGGTGGGGAAAGAGGCGGTGTGGGGGTGGGAGGAGAATGCAGCAAGAAAATGGTGTAAGAAAATTCAGCTCTCACCTCACTTAATTTATAGGGAATCTTCCCGTTCATTTTCTAGGGCAAAATTCCACGCTGGCGTAGTGGGTTTCAACTAACAGGTTTTAGTGGGTCACATGATTATACAAGGACAAATTTTGTCCACACCAAATTCCAAACTGGTATAAGTTACATTTGGTTCTCACACTTACTGAATGCCAAATTGTTGCAATTTATTCTACTTTGCTTAAACCCACTTAAATCAATTTTCTGACCAAGTCACACCTAATCTAGGGTACATTGAAATCACTATTAACTCTGGTCCATAGTCTCCTATAAGTAACAAAGTGGTGTACAATGGACTGTTTTGGTCATTTATGTAGCTGTAGCAAATGTATGGAATTAATTCAGAGTTTTGTTTGATGGGTTTGGAGGAGTTTTGATTTTTGTTATTCTCACTTTATTTGCTGAGGGGCTTAGGTGGAGATCAGGAGTCTCTTTACACTGTATCGTTATTTATATTGTGTTCTTTAATTTATTTGATGGGCTTTTATTGAAGCTTTTATAAATATGAAAAAATTTAATGATTAACTCTCCACCAGCTCTTTCATTTGTAATTAAGGGTTTGATTTATACTGTAGGGGAAATTAATGCATTGTATTGTGTAGTGTACTTCCTTATCTGTTGGAGACAGAAAGAACTTCCTATTGAAAATGCAGTCTATCATTGATAATGGAAATATATTGTGTGGGCACTTATTTAAGTTAAGGGTTTCTGTAGCAGGGTGACAAAGAGTCCTGTGGTACCTTAAAGACTAACTAAAATTTTAGAGCATAAGCTTTCGTGGGCTAATACCCACTTCGTCGGATGCCCGGAAGCCCGGAATGGGGTAAAACAGCCCTGGAGAGGGCTGTGGCTGGGGGAAAGCAGTGAGCCAAGGCTGACTGGGAAGTCAGGCCCAGTCAGCCTTGGCTCACTGCTTTCCCCCAGCCACAGCCCCAATCAGACCACAGCTGGGGCCAGCCCCAATCAGGCCACAGCTGGTCCTTATAAAAGGGCTGTCAGCCAGGAGCTCAAACAGTCTTTCTCCAGGCTGGGAGAGAGCAGGGCTTCGCTGCCTCCGGGACAGGGTACCTAAGATGGAACAGTGCTGGGGGAATAGGCAAGGGAGCTGGGAAGCTCCAGCCTAGCAACTCCCTAGGCTGTAGGCCTGAAGTGAGGCCTAAGGAGGGTATGGGGGACTAAGCAAAGGTAGCTGGTCCAAACCCCCCTTGCCTATGATGACTGGCTTTTACATTGCAGCCTTCCCCAGGGTGCAGGGGCTTGATGTTGACTGGCAGTAGCCCAGACTGAGACAAGGTGGGGACTAGAGCAGAGGTTTTCATAGCTTTTCCTCCGCAGCCCCTTTTCACAGAGGAAAAGCTCATGTGGCCCCCGAGGGGGTATGCCTGCCAAAATGCTGCCGCAGAAAGCAGAAGCTTCCGCTTTCCGTGGCGGCATTTTGGCAGGACACAAATAGACCACGCGGGAGTTCGGCGGTCTCCCGGGTGGGATCGGCGGCAGTGCTGGGGTCTCGTGCACCCCAGGGGGTGGTCTCGCACACCCCCAGGGGCGCGCGCATCCCACTTTGAAGACCACTGGATTAGAGGATTGGGGATTCCCCAGGGAGGGGGGACCCAGAGACAGAGTGAGGGGGTATTGTCAGGGGGCAGCACCCCAGGAAAAGGGGAAATGGGGTTTGGGAGGGACACGGGCACCAGTGGACAGTGAGACATCGAACTGCAGAGGGCACTCTGAGCTGGAAGAGCTAATTCCCAGACAGCCAGCAGAAGGCACTGCAGAGGTGAATCATGACCCCACTACAGTGTCCCATAACTTGATTGGTGTAGATGCAGATAGCTAGCCCAATTTGTGTTTTTAAGTTTGTTCCTAGGTGGTTCCTATAGCTTTGAGTCCAGAAACTAAAATTTCCAGGATGCACTGGGGGAGGAAGAAGGAGAAGAAAGATAGGAAGAATGTGAGCTTTGTGAAAGAATGAGGAGAATAAACCTTATCTTTGCTGTTAGCAAGTTTCTTGAGCCTCCCTCAAAGGGGTTCATGTAGAAAACAAACTGGCAGTGAGCATAAAAGAACCGCAGAGAAACATAAATGTAAATTTATCCAAGTGCTTCATGATGTGAACTTATCACCAGCAAGAAGAAATGTCAATTCTGTACCAACTTAGTGACATATCTAGGACATACAATATGTAAGAATAGCATACAACACAGACTGTTTGTGATGCACCAGAACGTGACAACAAGGAAAAACTTTGATCCTTCTCGGGAGTGTGCGAATACTAGTAAAAGTTTGTACAGCAATTTGCTATGAAAGTAGACCCTTTGCATCATCTCCTAAAAAATGTTGTAAAGTTTGATTGGGATGAAGCATGCAAGACCAGCTTTAATAAAATAAAACATACAATATCTACCAACTTCCTCTTAGCCATTTTATTTCTGAGAAGCAAACAATTTCATAACAGATGCTTGTGAGTACAGTCTTGATGTTGACTCAGCTAAAAAATGGACAAGAAGTCACTATTGCATTCACCTCCAGAGCCTTGCCTGATCCAGAAAAATCCTAGTTGTCACTGAGAAAGAAGCTCTGGTACATTTCTGGCAGTAAATCGCTTCAGAACCTACCTGTGGCTCTCAACATAATAGGACCATTTGAAGATCAGCCTGTTATGCAAAGGTTTGCCATAGTAATAGTAGATTCATTCAAAGTATCCAGAAGATACATTCACTGGAATGGTTACCACTTACAGTGATTAAGTTCATGTCATCAGTCTTCTCCCAAGAAAGATTTCCCAAGGAATTGGTGTCTGACAATGGAATGCAATTGACCTTGGTTGAAATGCAACACTCCCTCACTAGCAATAGTATATCATCTTGGGGTTAACTTGAGAGAATGAACAGACTGGAGAAAGAACATTTGCAACTTATCAGTTTGAAGCTTTACTTGAAACACTGTTTACTTACAGGACCACTCCGCACTCAACAACAGGAGTATCAATCATTGAATTATTCAGAGGACACCTGTGCTATACATGACTTACTACCTGTCAAGGGTTTACATGTTCTCCTTTTTCAATTAAACCTTCTGATGAAACTATTTGTGAACGTATTAAGAATAAACAGCAGAAATATAGACAGTATGTAGATCATAAAAAGGTACTAAACCTCAAATTGTAGATTGTGTGAAGCTGCCATACAGAGTCAAAAAGGACATTCAAGATATTCATGTCCTTTGCAGATAGCAGAAATCCAAAGAGAGTCTTCTGTATTAATAGAAAGAAATGGAACATTTCAAGATTGTCTGCAGCTCATCAGCCAGCTGCTGAAGAAAAGAATGTTAATTTTCCACCTTCGACTAGAGAATATCAGGCACACCAATAATAATGATGGACAGACTATAGTAGTAGTAGTAATTGCTCCACTGCTTCGTCTTATTCCTGCCTTTCCAGGTATTAGGAGAAGTGTGAGACAAAGTCTGGAAGACTTTGCTAGCAGACCCAAGTCATGGTTTGGAAACAACTTTTTAAAGTTTTACAATGGTTATTATTAAGAGGAAGGCTGAGTTGTATCTACCTAGATGCAGAAAGCTACCGCAGTTTGTGTTTGTAAGTTGTTCTTAAATGGTTCACGTAGCCTTGAAACCAGGAACTACAATTCCCATGATGCACTGGGAGGAAGAGAAGAAAGAGGAAAAAGGAAGCCTGAGCTATATGAAAGTGTGAGGGTAATAACGTTACCTTTGGTATTATCAAGATTCCTGAATCTTCCTCAGAGAAGTTCAGTGCAAAATTGGTATTTCCTTGCTTTGCATTGAAGAAATATCATAGTTAACCTACTTTAATCCCTTTTAAATTAAGTTTTTCATTTATGGACTATAACAATGAACTGGAACAAACACACTGGGTTTACATTAGAGAATCTCCCTTCATGAATTCTCCGAATGGCCTGCTGAAGCTTGGAACTGACAAAGGTCAAGGATATTTTATAAGATCAGAACAGTTCCCCTGAGTTTCTTTAAGTAAAACATTTAATGGATTGTTTTGTATCTGAAAACATAGTTCTGCATATAAAAGAGGGAGGAAATTAAAGGAGAAGTAAAAGGAAACACTGAAGACTTAATTTACAGAAATGGAATGCCAAAATAAAGGAAGAAGGAACTGGTGGCAGAATAAGATGTATAGATATTGTGGGCCTTTTGCTGCTCTTACTCATTCTGGTTTTACATCTCTAACACAATCAGTTTGGTCAGATTGCATCCTTTTATGGGTGAATTTTGGCCCATGGAGTTTGAAGGTCAGTTGTTACTTTGCTACTTGTTACAAGGCACAGTACTCTGCGGGCTGGTCTTCACTAGGAGGGGGGATCGACTGCAGATATGCAACTTCAGCTATGTGAATCACATAGCTGAAGTCGGTGTATCTGCAGCCGATTTACCTGCCGTCCTCATGGTGGCGGCAGTCGGCAGCGTGCTCCCCCGTCGACTCCAGCTTACGCCTCGTGTCAAGCTGGAGTTCCAGAGTCGACGGGGGCAGTGCTGGTGATCGATTTCTCGTGTCTTTACAAGATGCCAGAAATTGATCGCTAAAAGATCGATGGCTACCTGCGGTAGTGAGGATGTACCCCCAATGTAATAACTCATTAAGCAGCATGAACTTGGAAGTTTATATTTGTTTTTTTTAAAATGGCCTCAATATTTTGGTTACAATTTGTTGCATGTGCAATTGTGCTCTTTGTCCTGACTATCTAACGGCATCTACAAAGCAAGCAGTTACCCATCTAAATGGGGATAAACATGCACACAATTATGCCTGCAGTTTTGCACCCATACTTAAATATTACTGAAGGATAAAAACTGTGCCTGCAAAACTGGAAACTATGTTGAAGCTTAGCTAAAAACAAGGCAAATTTTATCAGTATAAAATAAAATGTTAGGAATTAAATAGAATCTTTTGTGTTATGTTTTATCTATTAGTTCAAATTATGACCATACCTACCCAGGTCAGGATGGAGAGTTAATCAGATTTTCTATAAGTAATTTTTAATCACTTATGTGTTTGGTGACAACAAATATTTTAGAACTAACCATAGAACAAACTTAACTGCTGCTAATCTACAAGGGCATGATTAAATTGGGGTAATAACTCCTCAAAGTGCCTTGTTGTGGTTATAACATGCTGAGAAAGAGCTAAGCAGGAGCCTCACATAAATTAATCTACCTTGTAAAATGTTTACCAGCAAACAGTTTTGTAGCCAGCAATGCAGTAAGCATAAAAAAGCAGGTAATACAGCATTTATATCCATGATTAAATGAAAAGCAAATTAATTATATTTAAGCAAACATTTGTAAAATTTGCCAGGAACTTCGTTAAATGTAACCTTTAATATTGTCTAAAAATGTAAGGGTGCATGACAGCGAGTCCAGGCACTCAAATTCCCTTCTCCTTGCCCATTACCCCCTCCCAGCCCAATGTGAAAAGAACACTTTAAAGCACTATTCAAAAGGTCTGATAAAAACTCTACTTGTCTTGACTGGTGTTGGTGGACAAAGGTATTATGTAGTTGTGGTCTTCTATCAACTTGCCTTGATAGTCCCTGAGGGGTACCATCTCATCAATGTTTCTCTTATCCTGTGATGAAACATATCCAGCTGCAGAATCCAATCTCATAAAGTCAGAATTATTAACACAGGAATTCCTCAAATACCAGTTTATATATTTCCAGCACTTATCAAGAACTTTGCATTTAAAACTAGCCATGTACATAAAGTTCAGTTCAAACATTTTTAGCCATTAGTAGCATAGTTACAAACTGCTGTTCATCAGCAACAGCCCCTCTGATAATGCTGCCACCACCACTAGCCAGGAACCAAACCTTTTCTACCTTGAAGACATCAGACTACAGTTACAATTAATTCCTTACTATTTCTGGTCTGTTTTTCAAAATGTGTACATGCCCAAAACTATGTATAGGACTGCATGCCTAATTTACAAGAACATTTACCACAACTGTATGTAAATAAATCAGGTATTTGCAAATACTGTTTCTGCTGTGAGCCACTAACTAGATATCTGCACATCTGAATACCTTTCATGCACAGTCCTAGTCACTGCACATGCATAGTTCTGAAAATCAGGCCCTTCATTTATTCTTTATATTACACATTTACTTTCTTACTAGCCAAAATAGTACTTACTAATCACAGTAGTATCAGTGTAGATGGTATACATTTTAGCATTATGCCAATTAAGTTAGCCATAAACTAGGGAAAGTCCATGTGGATTTTCTAAAACGGTATATCACACATTCTATCACAAATAAGGTTCTCCAGAATTAAGTCTTTCAGCACTAGTGAATGTTTTGGGATAAAGTATAATACTGCATACTTAATAAGATCAATCTTTATTTTGAGTAAACATACAACTACATTGTATTGGCTGTTTCCCTTGACAGATACATCTAGAATTTTAAAATTGTATAGGTGACATATCCGGAAAAATTAAATTCAGCAGGATGTTGTCTTGAAAGAAAAACATTTCTTCATTATAATGAATGAATTTGCGTGCTAGGTATGAATGCCAATGACCTTTAGAAAATGAACTGCCGACCCAGAAACTGATGAGAATCAGCCAGAGTGAATGAAGCAGAAGGCTTTTCCCAGCCTAACAGGGTTTGCTGGCAGACCAAATTCATTTTACAATTAAAAGAGATATAGTGGTCAGTAGGGAACATTTAATGGGAACAAACATAGAACTAAATCATTTAACCTATTTTCCAGACTGTTTCTTCTCAGATGTGTTACAGTGTACTTCAGTTCATTAAACTGTGGACACGTATATTGTACTACTTCCTGAGACATTTATAATGACTTCTAGAAAGAATTTGTGAAGACTGTGTGTTTCCCTACAATATGGAGAATGTCAACTAATGTAATTGGTGAATCCTTCCTTAGATGCAGATATTAAGCTACCTTATCATATTAAAATACAAAAACCACATGCATTTGCTCTTTCAGATAAATAAAAAATAGTCTGAGTTATTTGTAAAGGGAACATTAACTCCTCCATTATCCACTCTCTGTGAAAGTTCACATAGACAAAAATGCATTAGTGACTGATTTTCCAAAGGAATGTGTTTATAAGATTTATGCTGTAACCTAGTTGCAGCAGGTCATTGTAGCAGGATTCTACAGCTTCACATGTACACTGGGGCCAGTAATCGCTTCCTGGTATTCTCTCTTGAGGATGCTACAATGAAATATTCCTGGGCATGTAAATAGGATTTACAATGGGCTTGTCATACAAGGGGAAAATCTATTCAAATAACAATGCAATGCCACATATTTAATTTAGATAAAAGGAAGGCAACATACACTAGTGGTTCACTTAGGGAAATGAAAGCTAGGAGGCCTGACTCTCTACTGATTTGTTTTATGTTCTTGAACAAGTTTCTTAGACCCCTGTTCAGGAAAGCAGTGAAGCATAAAGTGGTAAGGGCACTTCCTCAGGATGATGGGTGTGTTCCTGAATCAGGGCCTTAATCTTTTTGTACCTCATTTTCTCCATCTGTAAAATTGGGATGATAATATTTGCTAGAGTTCTTGCATTATTCTCAGCACAGCCTCTTTTTTGCTTGTGAAATATGTGCAACCATTGCAATTTCCTCATATTTATTCATTACTCAAATGTATTTGATTAATTTTTAAAGAATATTTTCCCATGTGGAATGATCACATAGTTCACTGTGGATGGATTATCCAGTGCTTAATTTTTAACATTCCACACTGTGTTTAGTGTATTTAGCTGTGATTAGATAGATACCTCACCTAGTATTGTTTCTGTTCATCGACTGGATATGCATGCATGCATTTCTGGGTGCAATTACTTGTAGGTGTAAAGCATAATGTTCTGGTGAATGCAACTTTGAAATTAATGTTTGGTGAACATTTGTGGTGGTAAAACTCATTTGGATGACTGGTCCCAGAAAGCTCATCCAAAGGGTTTATCTCCAGTGCAAAATAAAAAGGTGAGTTCTTAACTCACATTAGCTAACCCAAGACAGCTAACTCAAGTTAAAATAAGAATAAAGACACAGCAACTTGATTTTTAACTTGAGCTAGCAGCTTGAGTTAAAGTCTGTAGGGGAGTTGGGTTGAATATGAGCTGCTACACTAAGTTAAAAAACAAGTTTGTGCATCTTGGCTGCTATTTTAACCCACGTTTAGCTAATCCAAATTAGCTAATGTGAATTAAGAAAACACTTTTTTTTCCCCTCAGGAAAGGCAAAGCCAGAGAGTGCAAGTATGACAAGGGAGCAAAGTCATTTAAAATGGGAGTAACTATTAATGGAAAATTTGTTGGAGTATTTTCCCAGCTCTAAACTCCACTTTAATAAAGCACTTTCAGACACTTTGGTGTAGTATTATTATAAATCATTACAAACCTATTAAGAGCACATTCATAATTTCTCTTTGTATAGTAGCAGAAGTGATATCAGATTAGAAGTGACCAATTCAGAACAGACTAGTAAGTCATTTTGGTAAGGACTAATTCCATTAACTCAGCCTAGTCTAGTCTAGGAAAATGTATTATAACCATTTTGCTTTACAATGTGAGGGCAATGCAAGTGTTCTAATAACTCAGGGCCCAGTGCTGCAACCCTTACTCATGCTTAGTAGCCCCTATTTGAATGAAAGTCAATAGAACTTCTTGTGCTCAGTGTAAGCATTGCAGAATCAGGCTCTCTGCTGGAACTTTTGCCAAAACTCATTAGTACTTCACACATTTTCAAGCTGCTGGGGAGACAGACTGCCCCCGCCCCCCCACTAATCATGTGATCCCAGCTTTGTCCTTAACCAGTCTTAACAACTCCATTACCTTAATGAACATGAACTAAACCCAGTCAGTGCTCTGTTGTGCTATCTGCATTATCATTTGCAGTTCATAATAATATCTACTTCCTTGGGATTAGTAGACTGCTCTGAAAATGCATCCCAGACTGTAATCCGCAGGGTAGAACATCAGCATATTGTGACAGCCGGGAAGATAATAAAGAGAACTGTCATAGATAGACCCATTATGGAATTTAGACATATCAAAGTTCAACAGTAAACTAAATGAATATGGTCTACTACCTCTGCAAAAATAGTATATAGTAAATCTTTTCTGGTGCACAGTCTGGTAACCTTACTTCACCACAGATGATTCATGCAAGCAATTTACCGGTACTGTTTCAGAAGACTGCTTCCAAATTGTCTTTTGTAATAATAATTTCATGTGGCATATTGTGAGATACGTACATAAAACAAAGACCCATTTGTTGTTATCCATTTAATATGTTGCTATATATAAACTATATGTTCACTTGATCAATTTATTCTTTTTATCATTCAAGATGGATAGGTTATGAATATTGCATGTAAATCGAAACAATTTTTAACAATCTCCTTCCATTAAACTCTGTATCTGTCAGATACCCAATTCAATTTGCAGGTCAATTAATTGAACAGCTACTAGCATAAACCCAGTATGTTTTCCCAATTAATGCAGCAGATTGTTAGTTTTTGCTGAAATATTCTTCAAAAGCAGTAAATGAGGCTTTGGCCTGGCTTTCTAATAAGGCTGCTATTATCTTACTGCTGTTGATTTCACAATAGCACATAAAATAGATAAATAGACAACAACATCATTCTTTCAAAGTAACAAAAAATTAGGGGGACATAGCTATTTGTTGTACTAAACCATAGGGGGACATAGCTATTTGTTGTACTAAACCATA